>RCUC01127606.1:0-25939 GCA_003697995.1 Taxidea taxus jeffersonii
CCTGCGCCTGCCGGTCTTTCCCACCCCCCGTGCTCCCATCCCCACTCCGTCCACACTGAGCACAGGACTGAAGCGGGGCCCACGCACGACGGACACGACTCACCAGGTGAGGAGGAAAACCATCTCACAGGCTGGCCCTGCTCGGGGTGACTTTCTTGTTCTGACTTACCGAGGCCCAGCTGTGTTTAAAGTCTTTATTTCATCCTTCTTAACGCCGTGTACTGCCGGTGCCTGGCTCAGCCCGAGTGTCAGATAAGGGACCTGCTAAGCCATCATCGTGCCTGATGTTTGGTGGCGGCTCTCCTGTTGCCGCAAGGCCGGGAGCCTGGGGGCCGGGGAGTGGGTATAAGGGGGAGCCCCAGGTGGCTGCCGGGAGCCCTGCCCGGGCAGCCGCGTGATTGCCTTCATCCAGGGGCATCCTTCCCTCTGATGTGTTCGCTTACCCCTGGATTGTCTTCGGCACAGCGTTTCCAGTGTAGACAGACCCTGTTGGGAACCTCCCAGTCACTTCTCATGGTGCATAAACCTGTGTGATCATGTTTTCAGGACCAGACGGAGCTGTTAATTTCCTGTGCAAATCAAGGGAGAGCTGATTGTGGCCACGTGAGACAGGACAGGATGATCTACCGCCAGGCCTGTGGGCTATCCGGGAGGTGGTTTTGTCTGTTTTCTTTTTTTAAGTAGATGAGCCTTTTTCTTCCAGACATAGGAAGAGATGGGTGGCAGCTGACCACCTGGTGTGGGAGCCCCAGAGAACTCACCTGCAAACGTAACAGGCTCTGGTTTTCTCTGGCTGGTCCAGAGACTAAGGCACTAAGAGGTGCCGATACCCAGGGCATGGTGGCCGTGTCCCTGGAGGAGCAGTGGATGTACCCCTTGGGCTCTGAGGAATTTGAGCTGCTCCTTAGAACTGGGGGTTCATTCATTCCTTGCCCACTTGCCAATCTTTGGTCCCAGAGCTTTGACTCGTGTCTGAGGGTGGTCCCCACTCACAGCCCACGTGCCCTGTGGAGGGTCCCCATAGCTCGGGTGGCCATGCGGCTGATGGGACGCTGCCTGGTCCAGCAGCGCCTGTGTTTCTGGGACACGGGGATGGCATGGGGGCGGGCCTTCAGCTTCCAGATGCTTGGGCCGGAAGCTCTTGCTAGGGGCAAGACAGGAGTCTGGCCCCTGGAAGTGATGCTTTGGGGAGCACAGCTCAGAGCTGAGAGAGAAAGCTGGTCCTGGTGACAGTGGTCACGGCAGGTAGAAGCTGGCCCAGCTCCGGGTTCTCAGAAGCACACCGCCTCGGCTGAAGCAGGCTGGAGTCTGGTTTCTGATCTTGTGCCGCAGAAACAGGTGCAGGGTGAGCAGTGAAGGATCCAGCACCTGCCGGGGGCCAGGCAGTGGGAGGCGGGTGAAGGAGCCCCGGGCTGGGCCTGTTATGTGGGATGTCGTGGTCCGTCCCCAGGGAAGGCTGAGCGTTTCTGCGGAAAGCTGCTCCTCCAGAGGCCTCGGGCGGCCAGGGGTTCTCGCAGGTGGAGAGCGAGCATGCTGCTCCTCTCCCTCCCAGGACCCGCCGGTCTGTGATGGTGGGGACAGGCCCACAGCAGGGAAGCTATGAGACAAGAAATGGAAGCTCAGCTTCCAAGCAGAAGGGTGTTTCCAGGTAAGGTTTTTGACACATCTGCATTTTTTCAAAATCCATTCCATCAAGAGAGGTCACAAAAAGAAAAATCTAGTTTTTTGGAACATCGGGGATGGAAAAGACCCCGCTCCTCGTAGATGGGGACCGTGCGTCATGAAGTCTATAATCTGAAGGCTGTGCAGGGTTGGAAAAAGTCCACTTGTCCCCCTAACTCAGGTTCAGGCAGCAAAACGAATGTGTTGTCCCAGCGGGCATGGAGGAAAGCTCCAGCTGGGAAGGACAGGCCATCCACTCGGCCTTACCAGGTTTCTGCCTCTCACCTGCTCCCGTCCACCATATGCCGCATCTTCTGAGCTGGCATCGCGTCGTCTGTTAAAGGAAAAGTGGACGCTTTTCAGTGCAGTTAATTGAGTAGGAGGCCACAGTGTTGCTGACTGCCAGCAGTGGGGTATGATCCAACAGACGGGCTAATTGATGCTGAGCGCACGTTGACCCGTTGACCCCGAGGAGGGGATGAAAGAAGCTGTCACCACGCCCTCGCTCGGCTCCGTGGGGGTGGCGTTCCGTGAGCTGCTGCTGGACGTGGGTCCCGGCAGCCCCCCAGGGCCTGGATGCGGGTCTTCGAGGCCCCCTCAGGTGAGCACAGCATCTCACCACGTTCCCGGCCGCCTTTAGAGAACAGCTGGAAGAGAGTTCAGACTGAGTCCTTGGAAAGCTCCGGGGTGGGAAGGCTGGGCAGAGCCGCCACCCAGGGTCAGCGGAGGGGTGGGGGTGGTGAGCCGGTGGGCGATGCCTCTAGGGGACCCCCTCGTGACAGCCGACCAGGGAGGAGCATGTTCTGAGCCAGGCAGGGGCAGTCCGCTTGCTTTCTGTGAGGGGATGGGTCTGAAAATGGCATGAAAGTGGAATGCCCCACAGCGTTTGGGGGAAAAAATAGAACGTCCCAGCTGTGCCCACAAGGGGAGGCGTTGGGAGCTCTTTGCTGGCGGGTTGGTTCCCAGCAAGCCTGAAGGGACAGGGGCTGCCCCGCCAGAGTCCTGCCGTCTGGGCTGCAGATGGTTTTATCTGGACCTCGAGTGAGGGGCGAGGCCCGTCCTCTTTGCTCTCTGTGTCTGCGCGATGTCTTCAAAAACCAGCACTGGACACCCTGAGGACAGTAAGAATACCGGCCCCTGTTCCATCGTCTGCTTTCGTGTGTGTCCCTCTCCATCGGGGTGAAGCTCTGGGACCCAGCGCGGGGATGATCGCGGTCCCCGCAGGGGAAGCATGCTCATCCCTTGTTGGGATCCGCCCAGACGTGCTGTGGATGATTTAAAAGCCCAAGTGTGTGAAAACTACTCGCATTCCCTTTGCCTTTGTCTCTCAGCTTATCTCTTGGAACTCATGTTGCCTCTCTCCCGAGGAAGCCCGTCCCCTCAGTAGCTTTATTCCTGGATGGCGAGTGGGCCCCTGGGTGCGGGTAGGTAGCGTGGGAATGTGCAGGGCCAGAGACATGCCTCCAGCCCGGGAGGATGGGGATCCGTGATGATTAAGTTGGGGCACCTGCTCGGTGCCTAGCACGCAGCGAGGAGATCGTGAGCTCCGTCAGGCCCAGAAACGAGCCCAGCGTGTCTTCCGTTAGGTCATCAGTTACTAGTGTGCGTTTGGGATAGGGACGCAGGCCGCGGATGTTCACTGAGTCACGTCGAATTTACCGCGCGTGATGTTTTCTGTACTCACGTACTCACGCAGCACCCGTCTGCTCGGCCTGGGCCTGCCCCTGGACATGGGTGGGGGCTGGGGGCTGAGCAGAAGCCCCTTTGTTGGCTGCTGGCATTGGCCTCACTGCTGGTCCTGCCAACGGGTACGGACACGTGTCGGGGCAACAGGACGCATGGACATTTCTCACGCTTCCCAAGTCGGACAGTTGGGCTGTTGCAGATCTCCTCCCACGCGCCGCCAGGAGGTAGGGCTAGATCGCGTCGTCAATATGTGTCACCCGGGCCGACTGGAAACCGCACTTGCCGTCACCCATGGGCAGACACTGGGTTGTTTCCGGGTCCTGGCTGTTGTGAACGCCGCGGTGGACGTGGGAGTGTGGATGTCTTTTGAGATCCTGATTTCAATTCTTTGGGAGAAGTCCCCGAAAGTGGGATTGCTGGATCCTGTGGTCGGTGGCGGCCGGCGGCGGGAGGGAAGCGGGAGGCGCTGTCGGCGGGCGCGGAGCTCCAGTGGTGCAGGACGACTGTGTTCTAGGGCTCTGCCACCAGCCTTGTGCCTGTAGTCGGCGGCTGTGCGCTTGGAGCTTGGTGGGAGGATAGGTCTCGTGCTGCGCGTTCTTTCCACAATTAAAAAATGCTGTCTTTGCAGTGCCTCGGGGTGGGGGGAGGTGAAGGCCTGAATGGATTCGGGCTCTGTGTGGCTGATTCGGCCACATCCGAGGGTTCCCAGGAGGGGCCTTGAGTGGGCTCCTGAGCCTCTCGGGGGATGGGCCTGTGTGTCCTTCTGGTTCCTTGTAGGGTGGGGGCGTTGGCTTCACGGACACTCAGATAGTCATTCAGCCAACATTTTCGAGCTTCTTCACGTCAGACTGTGCTCTCACGTGGTGCTTCCTGTCCTAGGAGCTCACAGCCCGGGGCCAGAGGAGCCACCGCCAGTGAAGGGAGAACTTGAGCTTGGCGAGGGGGCTGTGAAGACCGCAGGGCTGGGACGGACAGGAGACAGAGTCGACCTGGAGGCTGTGGCCTCTTCCAGGGGCTGGGGGGACACTTGGTAACACCTAGAGTCAGACTGGCGGTGGGGTCCTGTGAGCGTCCTGTGGGTGGAGGCCAGGGATGCTGGCCAACATCCTACAGTACCAGGATGTCCCTCAACACAGAATTATCCAGTGCAGTGTGTTCATCATGCGGAAGTGCAGAAAGCCTGGCTTTAGCTAAGTTCCGAAAGATGAATAGGAGCCAAGCACATGAAGAGAGAAGCAAGGATCCTGTGCAAAGGTCCTTTGGTGGGGGGAACATGGCTGAACAGGAACAGGAAAAATGCCCAGGTGGCTGGAGGGGTGGGCACCATGCTTTGAGAAAGGGACATATGGGCAAGAGACTTGTGTTCCTGCCTGGCTTTGGGGAGTGGCCTCTGGTCTGGCCAGCACGCTTGCCTTGTCTGCCCCCAGCTTCGTACTCACCGGTTCCCACAAGGTCCCAGACACCAGCGTCCTCCATGAGGCAGTGTGACCTGGCTGGTCAAAAACGACAACTGGCCTCGCTGCATATTCCCAGAGAGAGAGAGGCGGGGCTGGGGGCTCCGTGGTCTCAGTGGTGGTTGATTGAGGTCTAGAGCTCCGACGTTTATTTAGCTCTGCAAATTAGACCAGTTAGTGTCTTGGGAAATGAATATAGTCTGCTTGCAGACCGAGGGAACTGCAGCTTCCCCGGGGAGCGCAGAGAGGCAGCACAGCTGGTCTTGCGAATTCTGAAGGTGATCGCCTTTTCACCAAAAACTCCACAATCGTTGCAGCCATTTTGTTTTTTCTTTTTCCTAGGTCTTCTAACACATGGGCTTTGAAATGCTGACGGTGCTGAGATTCTCTTAGCAGATTTAGAAATATGAACAGTTGCACGCGCGTGCATGTGTGTGCGTGTGTGCACGTGCAGGCAAGCGTGTGTCCGTGTGCATGTGGTTGCGTGCGTGCGGCTATGTGTACATACACGTGTGCATACCTGTGCGTGCATCTGCACAGCTGCCCACACACACGCACGTATGTGTGCACGTGTGTAGGTGTGTGTCCACGCCTGCATACATGCGAGTGTGCACATATTTGCAGGTACACACATGTGCATGCATCATGTATGTGTGCACACGTATGTGCATGCATGTGCGTGTGTGGGCAGCTGTGGTTGTGTGCATGTGTGTTACTGTGTGTGCATGCATGTGAATGTGTGCACATGTGTGCACATTTGCGTGCATGTTGTGTGCGCATGGATGTGCATGTGTGTGTGTGAACATGGGGATTTCTACCCAGAGGTGAGTAGATCTGGGAGACTCTGTGTGACTTCCTTTCCCTCCTGGCCGTTGACCGTGCTGCACGCTGACACCCCCACGCAGACTATGCAGAGAACACAGGCTCTGTTGGCTCTGTTGAACTCCTGGCTCTGTTGCATCTGGCTATTGCCATGACTGGATGGCACAGCCCCGCACTGGTGTCCCTTGGCAAAGGCTGGTCCATGTGAAATGTCACGTGATGACATGACGTGCCCCTCAGGATGAGTCCTGGGGTGCATGTCAGGCCCCCTCTTCCAAACTTGGGCCCCCTCCTGTGTGTCCCTGCAGTAGGTAAGAGCCTGGTGTAGGCTGAGGCAAGACCAGCTGTGCACCGAGTAGCTTTGTTCCCAGAGTCCCACAGCCCTTCCAGACGGGAGGGCGTGCCAACCACACAGTGCGGTGCCTTCCCCCCTGCCGCTCCTCGGGGTAGGGTTCCGGGACAGCGCACTGACCTGCAGAGTGAGACGGGAGAGCATGAGGAGGCGGCGGCCCCAGCTGTGTTTCAAGTGCAGAGAGGAGGCTGGAGGGAGGCTGGGGAGGCAAGACATGGAGGCTTGTCGCCGCGGAACGTGCTCTTCCTGAACACATATCTGGTGAGCTCCGTGCACGGGGCACGACGCAGCACAAGTCACAGTGTCGTCCCCTTGATGCGCTGGCCAGGCTGTCGGGAGGTCGGGTCACCCAGGTGCATCCCTCAGATACAGACACTGGGCCCCAGCGCATGTGGGGTTGTCCCGTGAGGGCGGGAGGTGGGTTCAAGCCCACCTGGGGAGCCCCACGTGTCCGCCCACACCCGCTGCCCAGCACGCCCCTCGCCTCCCCGCATCCGAATGTTAACAACGGTTGGTAGAGGCGGGGGGGGGGGCAGGAGTGGGCACAGTTCCCCACTACGTTGGGCTGCCTGGGAGTGGGCCCGAATTGCCCAGGTCTCCTGCTGTCCTCCTTGGGGATGATCCCTGGCGTGAGTCTGGGGCACCGGGGGGACGGCAGGGTCAGTCCCCCTCCTCGGCTTGGCCCCCACCGGAGCTCACCAGCGTTCACATGTCAGCCTGACGTGCTGGAGGTTTGGAGGCTCCTCGAGCAGGGACAGCCCCGAGTGTCCACGCCCCCGCGCTTGCGCACTTGTGGGGCGCGACCTGTGCAGTGGGCTGAGTCCCAGCCCCAGAACGACAATGCGTAGAACACAGAACACGGCAATACGCTGAATCTGATGCTTGGGTCCCGTTGATGGTCACGTGTCCCGGGCCCGACAGCCCCTGTGCCTGGTGGCAGTAATTTGCAGAACCAGCCGGTGTGGGTTGAGCCACCAGCTCCACCAGGCCGTCTGAGCTCATTCTGGATTCCTGAACAGGGACCGTGGGTCACGTGGACAGTGGCTGTCCTGGGTCCTGGTCCCCAGCGGGGCTGTGCGAGTGGCCTGCCCGCCACACGAGTAACCGAGCCTCGTGACCTTTGGTACGTGCGGACCGCATCTGCCGGAGCTCTTTGGGGCATTTCAGAGAGGCTCATTGCAGTTAATTCCTCCCTGTTGGGGAAATAGCAAACTCGAGACGTTGAGGGAGAGAGAGGAGCTCCCAGTATGCCCCACCCCAGACAAGGGATGTCCCGAGGTCATGGGACGACGGTCGCTCTGCTGTCAGCACCTGGAGGGAGACTACAGAGGCATTTGCAGCTGGAACTTGAGCCGGCCCGTGTTCCACTTACCTCTGCGGGAAAACCCATTTGTCCTCGCCCGCTGCCAGGTCCCTGGGAGAACGAGCGAGGCCCTGGACAGGCTTCAGGATAGCCAGATGTGGCCCGGGCCTGCAGCTGCCAGCCCTGGGGGCTGGGTTTGGAGGGACCATGGTGCCCTGAGGCTTGGGGGGCCCGTGATGGAGGCTCTGTCTGTGCCGTGGGCCCGGGAGGCCTTCCTGGAGGAGTTCGATGCCAAATTGGGACTGACTGCACGGGTGCCCCAGGCTGCTCTGACACGTTACCGTGCTTTGGGTGGCTTCGACGACAGACGTGTTCTGCCCCACGACTCCTGAGGCCAGACGTCGGGAGTCAAGGTGTGGGCAAGGCCACACTCCCTCTGGAAGCCACGGGGGACGGCCCTTCCTGCCTCTCCCAGCTTCAGGGACAGCCGGAGGCCCTGGCGCCCCCTTGGCCTGGTGATCCTCCCTCGGGTCCCCACCTCCCTCGGCACGCGGCCTCCTCCCCATGCCTGAGGGGACGCTGTGTCCAGATTTCCCTCTTCTCACGGGGACACCGCTCACGGGGTTGGGGCCCACCCGCCCACCCTAACCTGGTGCGGCCTCCTCTTCATTCGGTCACGACCACGAGGACCGTATTTCCGGAGGACGGACGTCCTGAGCTTCCAGACGGACATGAATCTGGGGGGATGTTGTTAACACAGCGTCCTGCCCCTCCATGCGTGTGGAAGGGGAGCAGAGGGAGAGTGGCCGGCACCCAGAGAGGGTGTACCTGTTCATTCTCTGAGAGCTCTGGGCCGTGGAACTCTCCGGAAGGCCATCACATAGGGAGATGCGGGATCACCGGTGAGCTTTTCTCTTCAACTTAGAGGAAGCAGCGGGGTGAGTCCTGGCTTCTGACACTGGGCTCATGGGGTGCGGGCAGGGCCAGAGTCTGCCGGGGCCTCAGATCAGCCGCAGGAGCTCTGTGCCCCTCCCCCCGGGCCTCTGCATGAGTTCTAGGAGACAGGCGGGCAGGTGCTGTGCCCGGTTCTGGGCAGAGAGTCAGCTGGCAGAAAAGAGGACGGTGGGCTTGGGGGTTTGGGGGCCCTCCTGGCGTCACTCCTCACTGTCTTGCGTGGGTCATAAATAAAGGGTCGCTGAGAAGAGAAGCCTCGGCTTTCGTGCTCCTTCACACAAAGTCTCTTGAAGCTGTTCAGGGGACCCTGACGTTCCCGGAGTTCGCCTCACATCCGCATGAGGAAAATCCACAGATGCACTTCTGGTCAAGTGTGAAGTTGCTATTTTAAATCCCGTTAATGTCCCCTTACCTGCAGATTGCAGCGCCTTGGAGTTTCTCTTTCCTGACCAAAGGGGACGAGGAGTAAGACTGTGCCACATCAGAAGGGGGGGCGTGTGTGTTTCAGGAGGGACAGGAAGTTCGGGCTGGCAGCGGCCTATGGCGTCAGTCGGGGTTGGGACAGAAGGAGCAGGTGTGGAGGGATAGAGTCTGTGCTCTCGCAGGAAGTGCAAAGGCCCAGGAGCGCGGGCTCAGGTTGGGGAGAGGGGTGCACGCAAGAAGGCGGGTGACGTGCTCTGTCCACAGGCGCATCCTGTGTGTGTGAAGAGACGCAGGTGCTGGTCTTCTCTGCTCCACGCGGCTCTTTCCGTAAAGCAGTCGCAGCCATGAGCTCTGTAGGGCTGCCTCCGTGAGTGTCAACCATCTTGGTCAGGAAATTACCAGAAACCTAGACAAGACCTTTGCAGCTGTCACAGCTTCTTCATCGAACAGCTTGGACCCTCTTTTCCACCGCGGTGCTCTGGTCCACACAGTGCCCCGTCCCCACACGCCCGCTGCCCATGCTGATGGCGCCGTTGCCAGCCCGTCGGAGACCAAGTGGCTGCCTTTCTGAAGATCCAGACAGATCCTGGAGGGACACGCGCGAGGGGGACTTGCTGTAACGATGCTGTCCCCTTCTGTTTCCAGACACCAACTTGAGGGGACAAATAGAGTGAAGGGATGAGGTCAGCCCTTTGCATTCCTCTCGTGGAATCTTTAGTAGGTAGGAAATGAGTAGTCCCTTCCAGAAGCCTCACGCGAGTGACTGGTTTTAGGAAGGGCTTCGCCCAGCCTTGAGCGCGTGGAAGGTTTCCATGAATTTATATCGGAAGAATCAACGAGTGAGTGACATGTTTTGGACTCTATCGGCTCACTCGTGTGAAACTGCATGCATAACAGGAAGCTAGATGAGGAAAAGAAAAAGGACTATTCTTATGAAATACACAATTCTCTCTCCAGCGTGCCATGTGGCTTCCGCGTGCTGTGGAAATGCAAGCCTGTTCGCTGTCTGGGCCAGTTGGGGGGGTGGGCGGGCCCCCGAGCGTGTCACAATATCTGGAGTAAATGACCATCTTCCTGTGATTCCGTGCAAGGAAATATAATCAGTATTAAAATGACACTGTCTATAATACACGTCTCCTCGGCCCAGAAGGCTTCTGGGAATTCTGGGAATTCTGGAAGGTGCCGCGGCCGCCCAGGGAGCGGGCTGCGGGCTCGGTGTTGCTGTGTACGGGGAGAGCGGACTTCTTCCGGAGCCTTCTGGGGTGAGATTGCACAGGACAGAGCCTTTTCCGTATGGGGTCACATGAATCAGTCACAAAAAAACGAGTGGCTTTCACTTCCTTGCAAGAAAAATTTATTTGGTTTTCAGTGGCGAGAAGACATCGCCAGACACAAGACACGTTACTTCTTATGACTTTTTATCTCAGTAATCCGCCAGCGTCTGAAGGACTGAGAGAGGGCCGGCGGCGACGACCTGGCCGTTTCTGCTGCGGCCTTCCTGTGTGTCCTTTCCGACGTCTGGCTTGTTCACTGTGGCTTCACCGGCCGGGAGGCTTGGGACTCGCTGCGACCAGGCGAGAGTGGCCGTCCTGCTCCTTCTCTCCCCGAGAGGTCCCGCGGCAGAGGGGAAGCGGGGGTGGCCTTCGGGCCCTGGGGATGCTGCCTTGCCCCGTGCACTGGAAGTCTCCTATTTTATCTGAGAAATCCATGTGCCCAGAAGCCACGTGAGGAAAGACAGTTACGTTTGACCGTGTAACAGTTAAAGTTCCCGACTGTCGGAAGGGCACTGTTCAAATTTTACAGAAAAAAATAGGCACATGGGGAAAATGTCTTTACTATATTGGGCAGTGCTTTTAATAAGTAAAGAGCTTTTTAGAATCAACAAGAGGAGAGCAGGGGCTCATACTGATACAGAGGGCGGGTTAGGGGAGTTGAGGAAGCAATGGCTTCATGAACCCGCCGTTCACGGGGAAGGATTTTAGCTGCTTGAGCAGACTTCCAGAGGTGCTCACATTCACCACGACGCCGAAGAACACTGTGACGCACCCTTGCTCTAATTGGGTTGGCAGGGAGGAAAAGGGGGTGCCGGGGTGCGGAGAAGCTTCCTAGTGGGGAAGACCCTGGACGTCCAGAGCATATCCTCAGAATCCAGTCCCAGAATCAGAATGGCTGGGTCCGAGGCCGTGTGCCTTTTCCATCCTGGTGGACGTCGTCAGTGGCCATCAAAAACATCCGCTCCCGAACCTCCCTGCGGGAGAGATCTCTGCCGGCTGGGCAGTGGCGAGGGCTCTGTGCCCCCGTCCCCCCATGCTCAGTCTGGGTGCACCCTGCTGTTACCGCTTCTACACCATCCCTAGCCCTCCTCCTCCTCTTCCTCTCTTCCCCTCCCTGGGAAGACCTCACGCCCCTCAGCTCATCCCTTCTTGCCCCCACCCGCCCCCCGCCCCAGTTGAGTCCATTGCCCACAGCAGTCCCAGGGGTCACTTAAAAAGCTCAAATCGCCTGGTGTTACTGTTCGGCCCGGCCCCACTGTGCTCCGCAAACCCAGGCACACCTTCACCTTCTGGCCTGGCCCCAACACATGTCCCCAGTCTCCGTGTGCCCACCACCTGGTCCTGTCTGTTCCTCACACTTGTCCAGCTTGTCCCCAGGAACTGGAATGTTCTCCCCGACTCTGGCCATGGCTGCCTCTTGTCACCCATATCTCGGCCCACGCCCACCCCTGGGGTGAGGCCCGATGTCAGCCCTCTTGCTGTTTTCATACCTTCTAGCACTAATCCATGCCTGACACTGTCTGGCTTCGCTGTTTCTCTCGCCCTCTGGGCCGCGAGGCCTGGCTGTCATCTTTGGCACTGAGCGGTGCCTGGCCGGAGGGGCCCTTGGTCGGCACTTGTTGGGGGCAGGCATAAACTCTTCCAAGAGAGCTGAGACTAGGCCCCACGTGGGACCACGCTGGTGTCTGCTTTCCTGCCGTGTATCTGCAGAGCCAGGTCGGGCCGGGCACCGGTCGGCCCTGAGAAGCTCCTCCCTGATGGGCAGAGGCTGGTCCTGTCCTCCGCCAGACACATCCAGAAGTTATGCCGTCCGTGCTGAACAGGGACAAGACCTTCCCACCTGCTGCCATAATTGTTCTGAGCTTTGCAGAGCCTGCTGGAACGTAGGCTTGTCTTAGGGCCTCTCTGGGGAGAGGTCGGGAACGCAGAGCCAAGTCAGCGAAGTAGCGGAGGAAGACCCTGCATTTCCAGGCACTGAGCTGCCCCGTGGCTGTGGGCTCAGAGCCACTAGGGCCGGCTGTGTCTGTAGAGAACCCAAGGTCTCCTGTGATGCCGGCCCACCAGGCGGGGGTCCCGATACGGGGGAGGTGTGCACAGCACTGAGACCACCTGCGTGGGGTCAGAGTCCCCATCGCAGCTGTCCCACGGGACCCCTGAGCCAAGAGGTGGGTACCACCCTGGGGTCTCCTTCCTTTTCTTGATGTGTCCCTGGGGCCAGCAGCTGTCGCAGGTCTCAGCATCATCTGCTGGGCTGTGCATCCTCAGACTGGCTTCCCTCCGCCGCTAGGGATGGCCCAGGGCTCAGCCTGCACACAGGCTCTGTCCATGACTAACGCAGAGACTCTGGTGGGCTGCCCCTCCTGGGCCAGAGCAGCCTCAGTGATGATCCGGGCTCTTCACTGGAGCATCTCATGGCAAGAGATGTGCTGGGGGTGTCGCTCCCTCTCCCTGCCGTGGCTGCAGCCCTCCTGGGCCCCACCCTGTGGTCTCAGACATGCGGCTACTTTGGGACAAGCCTGTGACCTCAGTGCTCTTCACCACACAGATCTGAGGCTCCCCCTGCCCACCATCCTGCCCAGCGTCCTCCGGAAACAAAGCCTCAGCCCCTCCTCTGCGCACCAGGGAGTCTATTTTTGGACCAGGACAGACTTGTGCTGGGAGAGGGCAGTGCTGTCCTATGAGGCCCGCCTGGGTAGAGACTGCTGGCAGGGATTTCAAGAGCAGGATCATTTTTAGGAGCATTTTAGCATCTCGGATAAAGAGAAGAAACAAGGGCAGGTGTGACCCATGTGCGTGTGCCCCCGGAACGTTTGGCCGAGTCCAAGCTGTCGTCCCTCGGGGGTGGGAGGTGTTGCAGGGGTGCAGCTGTATGGACTGTGGGGCTGAATGAGCCCCCGGCAGTGGCTTATTTACTACCCAGGTGGTGGAAGGAGCAGGCAGAAGGGCCATGTCCGGCTGGTTAAGGGAGGAGGCCAACGCCGCGCAGCCTGAGGTGCGGCCCTGTGCGGGTGGAGGTGGCCCGGGGCCCGTGGCAGGACAGGAGCACGGGCCGTGGGCAGTAGAGCCGCCTTCCGTGACTGCAGATGCCCGGCATGCCCGCCCAAGCCCCAGGTCGGCACTTCGGCGACGTGTGTGGTAATGTCCGGTTGGTTGCCCCGAATCAGAGCGGTAGAATTAACGTCTGTGCTGTGTGCGCGGCCCGCTCCTCCACGGAGGCCTGGGGATGCTCAGTGACGGGCTGGGCGGCAGCATGAGGCGGCCGGGTGGCAGGGGACATCCAGCTTGGGGAGGACAACAGGCGTGATGTGTGAGCCTGACCTTTCCAGACCAGAAAGGGGACCCAGCCCTCCTGCTGCCCCACCAAAGGGGGCTTGGGTTCACTCCGCCCAGCTCGGGGGGATGGGGGGGACGTCCTGCTAGGTGCTTGGGTGGTTTGGTCATTGTTGGAGTTTGGGGGTTACATGGAGGCAGACCTCCCACCCTTCCATCATAGGTAGAATGTTCTTGTCTCTGCTGTTGTCAAACCTGCCCTGTTCCTCTGTTCCCCCTTCTGGAAGGCCACCCACCACCACCTGCTCTCCAGCTGGCCCCTCCTCATCCCCACATCCTTGCTCCTGCACGCAGCGTACCTGTCCTTGGCCCCTGAGCAGTTGCTGTGGCTACCATTTCCTCTCTGGGGTCCTCCCGCCTTAGATGGTCAATGCTAGGGCGGGCACCTGCCTGCTGTTCTCTGCAGGGGCTCCCAGGGCCTAGAAGGGGTTGGTGTTCGGTAGTGAGTGGGTGGGATGGTGGCCAGCTCCTCGCTACCCCGGGCTGAGGGTGGACAGACTTTCCCCTTCTGGAGGACACACCTGCCCAGCTTGGGCAGGGGTAGGAGCAACCTTGGGGATAGGGCTTGGGGATAGGGCTGTGGCCACAGCTCAGGGCGCAGACAGGCTCTAGAGGGAGGGTAGGGGCAGAGGAAGTGGATGAGTTCAGGGTGGTACCCACCTCTTGGCTCACTCTGCCGCCGAGCCTAGGTGTTGTGGGCTATTGAGGGCAAGGCGGGGCTGACCACAAGCTCGTTCACCTGGCGGGTCACCGGGACAGGAGCCCGTCTGGGGTGTGCCCTGGACCCAAGCTGTTAGTTTCCACACCCAAAGGATGGCTGGTGGCTCCCGTGCCTGGCTGTGCTGGACAAGCCAGTAGGAGACCCCAGGACCCTCACAGAGCTTCTGGGTCAGGGAAGGACCCAAGTGTGCTTGTGTGTGCTGTACACACCTGTGTGTGATGCATGTTTGTGTCTGTGTCTGCACGCGTGGATTCTAGGTATGTGCTGCGTGTGCCTGTGTGCATACATATATGTATGGATTGTGTGCCCGCGTGTGTTACATACGCATGCATTTGAGCATGTGTGTGCACGTGTGTGAGTCACGCGTGTGTGTATATGCACGCACACATACGCACCCGAGTGTGTCCTAGAATTGCCGACCTGGGCTGGAGAGCCCATGGCAAGATGGCCTCCGGGTCGCACTGGCTCACACGTAAGAACCCCGTTGTCCCAGTGTCCTCACTTGCCTCCCCCACGGCAAACTGCCTCAGTTCCCCAAATGCTGCGCCCTGGGCCCCTCGTCATTCTAGACCGAAGGGTAGGCCTCTGAGCCAGCGGTTTGCCCCTGTGCACTGCCCGGAGCTGGTTTCCACCCAGCAGCCCGAGCCTCGAAGGCTTCCTAAGGGTGAGTCCAGAGGCTCTCCGTGACCCTTGGGCGCACCCACGAGGAGGAAGTCCGAAACCACCCAAATGCCGTCAGCGGGTGACTGGGTCCACAGAACGTGGTGAACCCATACAGGGGGCATCGTTTGCTCATAACAAGGAGTGAATCCCCACGCGCTGGAGCGAGGGAGAGGCGTGAAGGCATTGTGCTCGGTGGGGTCTGGCCCTGCAGCAGACCCCGCGGGGCAGCCCCCATTCCTGTGAAGCGTCCAGAACAGGCGAGTCTGTAGAGACAGAAGGTGGATCCGTGCTTGCCGGCCCTGGGCTGCGGGGAGCTGGCGGGCGAGCGTGTTGGGATGGTGGATGTTCTGGAACTAGTGGTGATGGTGGCACAGTAATCTACATGAACTAAAACCCGCTGTACCGTGTACTTTCCTTGTCAAGGGTGGGTGGGGGGAGAGGGAGAGGGAGAGGGAGAGAGAATCTTAAGCAGACTCCGTGCTCAGCGAGCAGCCCGACACGGGGCTTGAACTCATGACCCTAAGATCATGCCCTGGGCTTGGCTTTCAGAGGGTAAACTTGATGGCAGCTGAGTTGCATTTCCATGACGCTGCTGGAATAGTGCCTGGCGTCCAGGACCCCGGCTCCCATGACCCGGAATGGACCCGCAC
This sequence comes from Taxidea taxus jeffersonii, assembly GCA_003697995.1. NCBI lineage: Eukaryota > Metazoa > Chordata > Mammalia > Carnivora > Mustelidae > Taxidea > Taxidea taxus. The sequence continues at coordinate 15,295 of RCUC01127606.1, forward strand.
ACCCCTTCAAGTGCACATCCCGCCGGTCTCCCCCCGGCTCCCCTCCCCTCACCCCCGCGGGAGTCGCCCTGCCCAGTGATTCTGCACGGCCCCCGGTGCCCTTCCCCTGACTCCCCAAACTGACGTCCTCCCCGGTCTTGGCTCAGACGCCCCCTCGCTGGGTACCACGTGTCTGAAGCGGGCGCCCTGAGCCCTGCCGCCCGCGCCACTCCCTGCGCCCGTGGTCTTCCTGAGGCTGCAGGGTGCTCGTCAGACCCTGAAACTGCCCCCTCGTCACTAGGTTTGTTTGTTGTCTGCCGTCCTCCCTGCAAAGGGACGCGCTGTGGCAGAGGTGCATCTGTCTGCTTGCTCTCTGTGCGGTGTCTGGCACCAGGACGCAGCCAGCCCCGCGGGCGGAGAGGTGTTGAGCAATAGCACGGCTCCCTGGGCTTGCCCCGCCTCCTCTTGTCCCGGGACTCGGGAGCTCGACGTAACCGTGAGGGGGATGCAGGGCACTTGCCTTGTGGTGTGGAAGGGAGACGTGCCTTCCAGGTGCAGAGCGGAAGACCACACCCTGTCCAGGAAACACGCCTGGATGACGGACCCCCAGACTGCCCCCCGAAGCAGGTGCAGGAGCCCCGGAGCCTCCCATCACCACGGAGTCTTGAAGACCCTCAGTAGATGCAAGAGGCATCCCGCATCTTGTTAAGAAGCGCGGCGGCAGCAATAGCGCAGCTCCGGGCAGCTCATGAGATGAAGCGTGTCTGGCAATTCCCTCTCCCGTGCGGGGTCTGGGCTTAGCACCAGCCCCTGCGCAAAGGCGCAAGCAGAGGCCGCATGGCTGTGGGTGGACGTCAGTGTGTTTCTCCCTGCGGCGGCCCAACCAGTTTGGGAAGACGGGCAGGGCCGAATCAGCAGCTCCGTCTGTGGTCCGCCTAACAGCAAGGGTTGCCGTGATCCGGTCCAAGGGAGGTGGAGGGGAATTACACTCACTTGTTGGGAAACGCAGGAGTAAGACGCAGACAGAGCTCTGTAAGATTCCGGCAGATCGGTCTGATATTTAGAAATCTTACTTGCACCTTTCCTGTGCTTCTGTGATGTCCAGAGCATGCGGGGATCGCACCTGCACGTCGTCCGGGCCCAGGAGCCGGAGGCCACGGTGTACTCCTGGCAGTGTTTGGAAGCAAGGTGTAGAGGGCTCCTAGCTCCTGTCTCGGGTGGGTGGGCATTTCCAGGGTGACTTTTGTAGGTGCTGGTCCCCCGCTGCTGTCTACCTGCTGGGGCCTGCGTCTCTAATCCGATTAGAGCCCTGGAGCTAGATGTGCACGTTTGTGGACAGTCGGCCCTGACTTAGCCCGTCTCCCAATGAGACCAGAAACCCCTCCCCCACCACTGTGGCCTCGTAGCGGCTCACCTGCCTTTTCCTCCTTGCCTGGATATGTCTGGAAGGTGTGGCTCTGATGATCTCCCTTGCTGGGGGCATCTCCTTTTTGGGGTGCCTTCTCCATCTAGGCCTAAATCCCATGAGACCCAAACTGACCCCCTTCCTGGCATGTGTGCAGCCTATGACGACGTGCATGTAGGGCCTGTGATGACATGCCTACGGCCTGTGACGACGTGTGTACAGCCTGTGATGACACGTGTGTGCGGCCTGTGACGACGTGTGTACGGCCTGGCCTGATGCCCACACACAGTAGGTGTGCTTCCTCCTCCACCAGCAGCTCTGATGGTCTTCAATCCAGTCCTCCTCGGGGGCCTGTTATCTCCTGGCGCCTGGTCCCCAGCACAGCACTTGTTCTGTCTTCGATCCCTTTGTCCCCTTCCAGGAAGGCCTTTTCATCAGCCTCTTCCAGTCTCCTGTGGTTCGTGCCAACCCTGAGCACACAGTAGGGCCTCACTAGCATTTGTGGGGAGCAGGCCAGTGCCTTCCAGGATTCTGTATGTGCAGAATCCAGCTTCTTTTTAACCCACACCAGGGGAGGTTGTGGGTGTAGAATCTCCAGTCCTTCCCACAGAGGGCAGGTGGGCCCCAGTCACTGACTCTCAGCTGACTCTGAGGTCCCGGGGCCTGTTTGCTCTGTTTGCTGTGAGACCTTATAGGTAAGGGTCTCTCTTGCCTTCCTGTCTCTTTCCCATGGCAACTAAACCCCTTAGAGGTGAAGCCACCCACGGGTGGAGTGGGGAAGACAGACCGTCTGAGTGGCACTGGGATTTTAGCCTCAGTCAGAATAGGGAACAGCCGTGCTCCCTCTCTCCGTGAGGCCTGAGAAAATGGCTGGGAGGCGTGGAACCCTGGCTCAGCTCTTCTTGCCCTGGTGAGCCACTGTTGTTCTCTGAGCGGCTGGGGCTTCACGGTGAAGCGGGGTAGTGCAGGTAAATACCTCCCAGAGATGCCTGATAGCCCGATGAGCTGTTTTCTTGAGATTGGCTGGCAGAGCGCTTTGTCGGGTGGTGATGGTGGCGGTGATGGTGATGATGGTGTTGAAGATCATGGTGGTGGTGGTGGAGATGATGATGGTGGTGAGGATGATGGTGAGGATGATGGTGATGCTGATGGCAAAGATGGTGATAAAGATGACAGCGATGATGACAGTGATGATGATGGTGGTGATGGTGACGAAGATGGTAATGATGGTAGTGATACCCCTGGGTCTAATCCTGAATTTTCTCCCACGTTTCAAGGGTATATCATCTGTCTGTCCTCTAAGGACGTCCCCCCTACTCTTTCACACCATGTTGCCTTGTGCTCCTTGTTTGGGAAGTTTGACATCCCATCCTGTGACCTCTGTCGTCTTGGATATTTTCATTTCTTTGAGCTGTGATGTTTCCCTCACCGTGTGGCTTTTTCCTACTCTCTGAGCTCACGCTGCACCGATGACTTGCACTGCTGTGAAGATAGAAATGGTGCTCCCTCCTTCCTTCCCTCCTTCCTTCCCTCCTTCCTTCCTTCCTTCCTTCCTTCCTTCCTTCCTTCCTTCCTTCCTCTGGTAATTTTGAGATGTGTGAGTTTCTGCCCCGGAGTTTTTAGTTTTCTCAGACTGCAGGGGGCTAATTAGTTTGGTGACTGCACGATGGCCTTTACTGATTTCTTATTGACTGGGCAGATATCCAAGGACTCCGACTCCTCACTGGGGTCTTTTGCAAGGTTTAAGTCACAGGGCTGGGCAGGAGAGTGACAGGGCTCACAAAGAAGCCGGGGACAAGGAGAGATTTGAAGGCCGGAGTCACCTCTAGCTGTCCGCAGGAGGGCCACAGGGCTACGTTTGCCTGTTTGGTTTGATCAAGGAGAGAAACAGCAGCCATTTTGTGGAGCAGTTGCTCAACCCTTGCTTCTCTACGCACTTTGCTTCAGAGCTCTTTAAAAAGGTACTTTAAGGAGGGACATTGGGGTGCGGTTAAGGAGAAGAAACTCAGAGGTTTAGAACGAGAGACAAAGCCTCTTCCTGCACCTAGGACCTCAAAGGAGGGTGTTCCATTTTGGCAGATTGAGTGAATGTAAAGAAGACTCGAGTGAGAGAGGAAGTGGGAGGATGAGGAAGGTGTGTGTTCCGTCTGTGAAGACGTGTTCGCCACGAGAACGGGAACCAGAAGATCGGCGAGGCCGCCGCTGGGCGCCAGGGCTGGGCTCCTGCTGCTTTGTTCGCGCTCCCCCTTGGGCCTGGGTTTATCCGCTCTCTTCTCTGGAGTCATCCATGACCCTCGATGCTCCGTTGCTCCCTCACTGACTGCTGATGATGATTTTTAGTGATAACTTCAACATTCAGTGCAGGAATTGAAGGGAGACTTTTTAGTTATACTAACGGTTCTCCAGGAAGTATTTACTTTTTCATCGTTACACCATTCTGAGAGCCAAGATCACATCACCGGGAGACGGAGAATCACAGAGGAAGTCTTATCCTTTGTTTTGTGTGCAGGGAAGTCCTAAAGTGAATTTGCTGTTTCTAGGTGAATCCCCTGGAGACATTCTTGAACATGTCCCTGAGGAGAACACACAGGATATTTACTGCTGTATTGTTCAAAGGGGTGGGGGGGGGGATCAAAAGCAAATGAAAGAAAACCAAAATGTCCCATGATAAGAGAATAATTATGTAAATCGTGGTATATTCCAACAGTGTGATCCTGTGATAAACCATGTATCCATATCCCTGTGGATGAACATCTAACATAAGAGTTAAGTGTCTACAAAGAGTGAGTATTTGTGAGTATCACAGAGTGATATTGACTAAATGGTACCATTTAGATGATGTTTTAAAATACTCTCAAATGCTGTATTTTGGTTATGTGTCCATGTGGAATGTAAGCAGGAAAATGAAGAGAGAAGACACACAAACCCATTTCCAAGTAGTGGTTTCTGCTGTGCTGGAAGAAGCCAGGGTGGAGGAGGGCAGCCCAGGTGCTTCCCCTGTGGTGTGTGATGGTTCCTGAAGGTCTGACACAGACCTGAATTGTGGTCATGGTGGTGATGTGTGTGTGTGTGTGATTATTTCTTGTCCTTCTTTGTAGGCTTTGAAGTATTTCTTAGTTAAATGATAATGGACTTGATGAAGAGATTTTACATAGTTATTCTTAAACTAGAGGTCCTCTCAGAAGACGGGGAATTTTAGGGTCTAGATAAAAACGAGGTCATGCTGAATTCTGCAAGCAAGCTTGCAGGATTTCATGAAGGATTCCAGAACAGCTCAGATCGTATGCGCTGTCTTCTCCCTGCTTTGCCCAAGACCTATGACGTGGGCATCCTGGTGTCTCCTCAAGCCAGACCCTCTCCCTCTCGGGCGTAGCTGGGCATCGCACGGCTCGGAGTGATTCATCATCTGATGGAGCGCTTGAGAAGGGACCCCTCCGCACGCCGGGTCAGAGCGGTGAATTCAGTACCCCATCTACAGCAGCCAGTTTAGGGTGTTTGAAGGGAAAAGCCCTCAGAATTAGTCACGACCTTTAAAGAGTTACTTGCTTGCAGATTTTAAATGCCATCTCATTGTTTCCGAGCTCATTTTATGAATATAAAGAGTATTACTGAGTTTAAGAAGATGAGTTAATTAAGAAATCGTAATTCCCAGAAAGCCTCTTTGACATAATTTAAAATCCCAGGTAAGTGTAATCCATCATTAAGACCTGAAATTGAATGGACGACTGGAAAATAGTGTGCAACAACACAATGTAGGTAATCCCAGCAAGAGGGTCCAGAGGCGCAGAAGGAGAGTGAGCAAGGGTGGGGGCCAGACATCTGGAGCACAGCAGGTAGTTAAAGGAGGAGACTCGTTCTGGCCCAGAGATCTTGGAAGCCAGCGGCTGACATCCAGGAGACATTTACAGATGAGTCCTCACGCCAGGGCCTTCCAGCACGGGGCTGGTGGCCAAGGCCCCTGTTTACCACATAAGGAAGCCGCCATTTGGGGGGAGCAAACCAAGGGGGGGTGCCGTCTGTTGGGATATTGCCAAAGGGGTCCGTCCATGGCACGGCAGTTTGAATTTCCCAGATCTGGTTCTGTGACAACTTGTATTAAAATGCACTCACCATAACATCATCGCCGGGCCAAGAATTGAGAGTACGCATGGTTTGTGGCCCTTTTTGATTACGTTTGCTGCCCCTTTCTTAGAGATCCCTGCTCACTGAGTATAAATCTTCCTGTCTCGTGTCGGGCCCAGTGAGGTCCACGCTGGCCAGAGCGCCATGATCAAGTATAGACTGCGGACTCTGAGGGGTTTCCTTGTGTCTTCCATGGCACAGACGGTTCCCCACTGGGCGGCAGCAGCAAGTGGCCGCAGCCCCGTGAGGTCCTGAGAGGAGGCGTAGGAGAGAACCCCAGGTCCGTCTGTCCCCTCCTCCCGAGAGGCAGGGCCCGCGCTGTGCAGTTAGTGCCCTTCCTGCTCAGGGTGACGAAGAGGAAGCCCCGGGCATGTGCACTCCATCCCCCGGCTGGTGTCGCCGGTGCCTCCGGGAATCTTCCCACGTTTCGAGGAGGAAACACTGCTGGCGGCGGTGTTGCACGGCGGTGTTGCCCTTGGTGGTGATTCATAGGCGGGGACGGTGCTCGGCACCGAACGGAGCACATCGCTCGGCCCCGTGGAGGTCAGTTGTTTTTATTGAATTTTCACTTCAGCTGAGTAAACTCAGGGCGGAAAGAGATGACTCCAGTGACAAAGAAAACAGTCTTATGGCTTAATAGTGACCCAGTCGGGGAGCTGGGAAGTAGCCAAAATGTGGCATTCCCATTGTTTGCTGAACGGCCGGGCGAAGGCTTCCCGCGCTTCCGTGTGCACATATTTATTTAACATGAAGTCAGGTGAGGAAGGAGCTTGGATCGTGAAGGCCAGCAGCCGTGGAAACTGGCAGATGAGTACACGGGCAACTACCTCACCCGCGCGAAGCTGCCCCCCACCACGGTAAGCGCCGCTCTCGGTTAATTGCCGCGTGCTATAACAGACGCTGAGTAACGGGAAGGGACTTGCGGAGGTCCTGTGAGCCCGTCTGCTGGCTACATTTTCGTGACCATGTTTGGTGCAGAACATCTTCAAGGCGAGCAGTGGAAGCTCTTGTGGTGATGGTGCAGAGACCGAGTGTGCGGGGCTCAGGCAGGCCCACCTCCCCTGAGTAGGCTGCGGGATAAGTGTTTCGTAAGGACTAGGGGCTCTAGGGGATGGCGGGGTGCGTACTGAAGCCTGATTGTTTAATCTAAGGGCCCAGGGCTCGTAAAATTGTTTAAAATGCACAGGCTGCCGTGCGCGAGGCCCGCGGGCCGAGGTGACATTGGGACCGGATTATGGATGACGGCCAGCTCTGTGCCTCGGGTCTGAAGGCCGGTGAGCTTCAGCTTCCCACGAGAGTGTGGGTCGTAAGAGTCGGATGTTGGGAATCAGACCGTTTGCTCTGCTGGGGTGGGAAGCCAGACAGGGAAGGTGATGACCCTGCACGGCCACCCCTCTGGTCATCTCTGGACTTGAGAGTGCTTCCCCCAAAACCCCCTGGGCCTGGGGGCACCCGGTTAGGAAGGGCAGATGGATTCGCGGGTGAAGAGTCCCTGTTCTACAGTTCTGCCTGGCAATCCGGCCCGGACACAGAGGAGGCATCTTAAGTGAAATTGACCCAGTTGTACAGGGAGCCTTTTTTTTCTTTAAGGATGCAAAGAATCCTAAATATTTGAAATCAGGCAGCCATGCCCTGATGCTGTCCAGTCTGCGTTTTCTCTGACCCTCACACGTGACCACATTAGTCACTAAGAAGATGGAGCGTGAGGCGTCGTCCTCCGCTCTCTGCGGGAGCCCACATGTGCCGGTTTGTGGGGTCGCCTCAGAGACGGGCGCCCTCGCTTCGGCCGCCCCCGCAGAGTGAGGGTTGTTTGTTTGTCTGGGGTGCGCTCTTCCCGAGGAGTGTGACCTCTCGGCAGGTGTCACGTGAGAGTGCCGGTGTTACCTGTTCTAGGCCAGAACACGAGACACTGAAGGGCTGTGATTTAAGGTCAAAGAAACTCCAGGTGAGTTGTCGTTGCCAAAAAATAATTTTCATTCCGATTATATCAAGAGATGGTCTGGGAGCCAAGAACATAAAAAGAACAATATTTAACTAGAACTTTTTTTTTTTTAAGATTTTATTTATTTATTCGACAGAGATTACAAGTATGCAGAGAGGCAGGCAGAGAGAGAGGAAGGGAAGCAGGCTGTCTGCTGAGCAGAGAGCCCGATGCGGGGCTCGATCCCAGGACCCTGGGATCACGACCCAAGCTGAAGGCAGAGGCCTTAACCCACTGAGCCACCCAGGTGCCCCTTAACTAGAACTCTTAAACAGTTATGTGGGAACGTACGTGTGCAGGCGTGTGTGTGCGTGTGCAGGCGTGTGTGCGTGTGTGTGAGATCCTGCAGTGAGTTTGTGTAATTATTCCCCGGTGCCCCGGCCGCCTGCAGCCCCACCCAGCGTAAAAACCTTCCGCCGTTCTGCCGTTGGTCCGCATCGGGGGTTATGGTTGCAGGAACAGATGACCCAGACTCGCAGTGCATGTGACAAGGCGGGCGTCTTGCTCACCGACGTGCTGCGGGCTGCCTCCGTGTCCTCTTTGTTCTGCGTCTCGGCTCAAATTGTTAGTCGCTCTTCTGGTAGCTGTGCCTTTCAGAGATCCCTTTTTAAAAGATTTATTCATTTATTTCAGAGAGAGAGTGTGTGTACACACGTGCGAGCAGGGAGAGGGGCAGAGAGACTCTCTAGCCGACTCCTTGCTGAGCACAGAGCCCGATGCGGGGCCCGACCTCACGGCCCCGAGATCATGACCTGAGCCGGGCCCAGAGTCAGACACAGCTGACTCAGCCGCCGGGCGTGCTGCCCAAGGAGTGAATTTGGGTGTGTCCTTCCTAGGCTTTCCGCTCCAAGAGGGCACGGGCCATTGCGTGTGTCTCACGGGGCAGAGTGCCAGTCGCAGCGATGACAGTCCCATCAGCTGGAGGACAAGAGGCGAGCCTGCGTAGGGGCACAGCTGCGAGAGGCTCCCTGGAATCCAGACTTCGGTGGAAAGTATTGTACCCGTGTGAGGGGCGAAGAGAGCACGCTGCGGGCTTCCGGGCGGAGCTTGGAGGTGTGACAGACCCCGGCGGTGCCGAGGACTCCCGGCACGTGCTACGGGAGCGGCAGGGCAGGCAGAGGGAGCGCCCAGCGGAGGGCGAGGGGCTCATGCTGGCCTCACAGCACCGCTAGGATGGCTGCTGTGCCTTGCTCGCTCCGTGTGTTTCCGTGTTCCGTGCTCTCCGTGAAGGTCCTCGCTCTGTGGCTTCCCCCGCTCTGGGATCGCGGTGAGGGAGGATCCCATTGATTATGCCCCCGATTCACATGTTTGCCCTGGGATTGCCTCAGCTTTGGGAATCGCTAGTCTTTCGGGTTCTCCATATTTCTTTGTCATTCTTCTTCTGTCTACATCCCGAAAGGATTTGAGATAATTTGTAGTAAAACACGGATGTACATTAAGGTTGTTAAAATGGAAAGAGAGCGGCAACTCGGTGACAGTTTATGTCTGTTCCTTTTTGCGAATGTCCTCCGGTGTTCTTGGGTGAGGCTGGCCATTTTTTCCTGGTGACAAGGTAGCCTGGCCCCAAACAGCCAACTCATAAAGAAGGAAGTGGTGCTTTTCCCTGTTGCTTGTTACTTTATGAAGTTCTATACATTCTGACATTTCTTATATTAAGTTTTCCTTTTGCCACTTTTGGCTGAATCCTTGTTTCCTGGCGTCTTGTATGTGACGTTAATATTTTTATTTCTTGGTGATCTCTGTAATGCTAACACAAATTCGTAGACACATACTCAGGGTAGGGCTTTCCTACCTCTAGAACTGGTGATATGAGGCCAGGGACAAAGTCAGCAGCACTACGGGACGGTGAACCACTGAACCTTGAGACGTGGGCACACCGCCTCGAAGCAGGCTGACTTGCCAGTAGAGCTGGAGGCCCACATGAGTCCTGCTGCTCAGTCCTGCTGGGTCGCGCGTAAGACTGTCCAGGAGTCTAGGGTAGAGCCCCTCACGTACAGTGACGCTGGGCGCAGAGATGCTCTCTCTGTCATCTTGAGTCCGGGCTCTGCCTTGGGGAATGTTCAGATTCTCCTAAGATCTAACCTTCTCCTGAGGAGAAACCTGAGTAGATTTGTTTGTGCGTTTTGTGCCAGTCTTGCTTGTCCCCCTTCTTGTTGACCTGTCAGAGGTGCCTGCCTCCATCCGTAGGGTGTCCCCACCCCGGCGAAGTGGACAACGACGGCCTCCCATTCTCTTCTTTCTTTCCTTACCCAGAGTAGCTCTGAAGCCTCCTGACACCACCTAGCACTCGTTAACCTGCCGAAACCCAAACTCTCCAGTGCTTAGTGCATTGTTAGCCCCGTGATTAACTAGTCATGTTTCACGGGGAGAATGTTTCACTGAACCGTCAGGGTTTCGTTTTTACCCGGCGGAGTGTAGTGGGAGCTGAGAGAAGCCTGCGTCGATGCGGAAGCCCTACCCGTGGGGGGACCTGGGCGCTGGGTCTGGAACAGCGTCGGGCGCCCGCACTGGGATGCGGCTGATGATTGATGCGTCTCCTCTGACCGAGAGCCCACTCTGCCAGGCTGACTTTCACCTTTAACTGCGATCACAAGAAGAGTTGGAGTCATCTGTACACTTGGGGGTCAAGTGGGGAGCAAGAAAGACGGCGGTGGGAGCATCAGCCATAGGCGTCTCCTTGAGGAGGGGGCCCTGCCCTTCACAGTGACTTCTGTGTGTAGCAAGGCGGGTGCCATGCTGGCGGGAAAGACCTAGGACCCAAGCGGGGAGCTGTCCGAGGTACCTGTTTCCTCAGGTCACCAAAGAGCACGCTTTGCTCTTCCATCCAGCAAATGTTTACTGAGCCCCTGCTTGGACCCAGTGCTTTCCTAGGCATTTCTGCTCATATTCTCCTCTTCTCGTGGAGTCACATTCTAGGAGGAGAGGCAAAACCCTCAAGTAAATACATGGGCAAGATGATTTCATACAGGGGAGCGCGATGCAGAGAGGAAAGCAGACTGGCGTGATGGGGACTGCTTGCTGCTTTGTGAGCTCAGGATAGGTCCTGGGGTTTGGGGAGGTCGGGGTCAGGCCCTGAATCTGAGCATTTCTGGCAGAGAGAGCAGCACAGGCAAAGGTACGGAAATGAGGATGCACCGGAAGTCCTCGACAGACAAGGC
>RCUC01127607.1:0-10319 GCA_003697995.1 Taxidea taxus jeffersonii
CGGCGCGAACCTTCGGAGAGGCAGTCTGTGCCGGGGTCGGGGCCGAGCGCTGCGCCGTTGGCGCAATGCGGGGCCCGGGGGGCGGGGCTCTAGCGGGCGGGCCAATGGGCGGGCAAGGGGCGGGGCCGTGTTCGGTTGTCTCGCGCCCTGGTGACAGCTCGCGCGTGCTGATGATGGCGGTAAATAGAGGGGGGGGTCGGGGAGGGGGCGGAGGAGGTAAGGAGGCAGCCAAGGGGGTAGCTCCAGGGGGTGGGGGGACGGGGACCGGGGAGGACGCGACGGCCGGGGAGCCCGTTCTAAGACTCGGAGGCGGGGACAGGAGTCTCCGGCATACTGGCCCTCCCCTTTAAAGAAGCCAAATCCTCACACACCGGGTGAGGGGCGACAAAGGCGGCGCGCGCCTCGCGGGCGGGAGGAGCGGCGGCAGGGGGCGGGACCGCGGCGCCGGCGGGCTGGGGGCGCCCGGGGCGGGGGCCGGCGGAGGCGAGAGCCGGCAGTCGGGGCGCGCCAGAGCATTATTTTGGCGGGGTGGGTTACGACTGGATTGGGGGTTTAAAAAAAAAAAAAGCCTTGAGAGAAGAAGCGAAGGGAGGCTTAGGGGCTGTTGGGGGGAACGGGTCTAAGAATGAGATGAGGAGGATTAAGGGGAGAAAGGGTTAGAAGGCAGGGAGAGGAGGAGTGAGAAAAAGCCAGCCAAGGAGGTAGAAAGGAGGCAAAACCCAGGGTGGGTGTTAAGGAAGCCAGCAGGGAATGAGGTTAGGAAGACCAGGTCTGGGGTTAGGTTTAAGAGCAGGGGTTTAGGGAAGAGAGATTTGTAAGGGATGGTAGCCGGGTGAGGGTGCTGGGGGGAAGAGTTGGAAGTGGAAGGCAAGGAGGGGCAGAGCTGGGGTGCTAGTTGGGAGTAGAAGAGAGAGGGTGATTAAGAGCCAGACGTGACAAGGGTGTGAACTAGTGCAGAGCGAGAGGAGCTGAAGGACTAGGACCCGCGGTGGGGTGGGAATCGCGAGGTTTTGAGAAAGGTATGGGTTAGTGGGTGGGCGATGGGTGTAAATTCTTGAAAGTGAGGGAGGGTGAAATAGATACTGGACGAGTACCAGGTGGAGTTAGGAATTAGCGTAGTGGAAGGGTGAATGGAAACAGATGAGAGGTGAGGCGTTTATAGGACAATTCTGGGGCCAGACAAGCTGAAAGGAGAAAAGAGTAAGGGTGTAAAGGAGTGATGGCGGTCTGGGACATGGTAACTGGGGAATTGTGTTAATTGACGAGGTTCAGCCAGACCCATGGTAAAAACAGTGAGGTGAAGAGACAGGGCTAAAAGGGGATGGTGAGAGAAGCAAGGAAGAGATGGGCCCTGGGATTTAAAGGATGAGATGGGGTGTAAGGGAAGAGAATAGGATTAAGGGAAACTGGAGAAGTCCTGCTGGATGAAGAACTGGACTAGACTGTGCAGGAGTGGGAATCAAATGTGCAGGTTGTGGGGAGATATTCCAGAAAGTCTGCATGGGTCAGGGCATAGATGCTATAGTGAAGGATCAAGTGTAGGGAGCCTTTGGTGCAGAAGAGGAGGAATCATGGTGAGTGAACAGAGGAGACCTAGAGATAGGAGTAAACACTGAAAAGTAAGAGTGGAGGTTGGGGGGGTGGTGGGGGTTTGCAGGAAAGGAGTTCTTTGTTGAGAAGAGAACTGTTTGTTGAAATTGTGGGTCCTTTTGTCTACAAAAGTAGGAAATTCCAGAAACCTGTCTTTCTCTTCAAGGCATCTTGAATCTGCTTTCACCTCTCATTGCTTTTAATTCGACTTTCATGTCTACTTTGAAAAGATGAGACCCATTTTGATTTGATTTTGTTCTTCTGTGAATGATGAAGCGTCAACTTGATGTTGAAAACCTCTGCATTTCGCTAGTGTTGTGATGATGGGAATACAGGTTTTATTTACTTACAGTATGGCTCTGCCTGTGTGGTGTGATAGTTTTGTGTTGTAACAGGGTGTACCTGACAGCGCTGGGCAGAGTGCTTTAACCACAGCACATTCATTTTCAATGGAGAGCCCACTGTTGTTGAGATAGAGAAGGATGAACATCCTTTTGTTTTGATTAACCAACCAGATTTCTGCCTAATTGTTTTTTGGTGGCTGGAGAACATTAAGAAATCATTTCAGAAGAGAGCAAATAACCAACTAGGGAAGTTTGCTGGGGAGTTAGCTTTATGTGGGACATTTCACACTGTAGTAGGTGACTCACTCATTAACTAAATGGAATAAAGAAAGGGAGATTTGTAGAACAGTGGAGGATTTTAGAGTGGGACTTCTTTTTTAGGTTAAGTAGTGAATTTATGAGTAATTTTTTTTAATCATGAAAAAGCCTCTATACAATAATGCAGTGCCTTGGACAGCTCCACTGCCTCTCCTGTTTTGTAGTTGTGACTAAAGAAGGCCATATTAATATTAATTTCCTAGAGGCTTTTGTTTTTTTTTTTTTAAGATTTTATTTATTTATTTGTTAGAGAGAGAGAGAGCGAGCAGAGGCAGACAGAGAGGCAGGCAGAGGGAGAAGCAGGCTCCCTGCCGAACAAGGAGCCCGACGTGGGACTCCATCTCAGGACGCTGGGATCATGACCTGAGCCAAAGGCAGCCACTTAACCAACTGAGCCACCCAGGCGTCCCGGAAGCTTTTGATTTTTAAGAATGAATTTTAAGAATTATATTTCTCTAAATATAAAGGAAGATGAGAAATTTGGGACAAAATTTAGATTATTCTTACTATTTTGTTTGATGATTTTCATTCTGAAGCTTTTACATTTAGTTAAGAATGTGATTATTACTTTTTATTTGATAATTCCAAGGGATAGCTATAATTTACTTAAGGAAAAAATGCAAGCTGATTGAGAATCTTATTTGTGGTTATTTTATTAGTGTACATTCAGGTATATAAAGATAACTTTTTTCCAAAGTTGTATAAATTTTGAATTGCCATCGTTTTATGGGTTTTTGTGTAAATGGCAAAGATGATAGCATTTGTAACAGCAAAATTATATTTTAATTAGTGGTTATCAGAATCACTGATGTTCATTTATGTCAATTTAGAATCTAAAATCTATCTGGGTTCAGCTTCTGTGTTCATGGATTCTGGATTCTCTTAGGCAGGTGGTCAAGGTGACTACATTGATTTTGTAATTTAATAGAAGATTTTTAGAAATTACTATTTTTGCTGCCAAATTTCAAGAGGATTAGTCTGAAATGTAAGCTTTTGAGCTGAAGAGTAACTTTGATATAGGGCACCTGTTTCTGTAGGATGTTTTTGCATATTCCCTTCCTGTCTAGATAGGTTTGGTATTACTAGTAGGTTGTACTCTATTTATGGTTTTGCCATTTTTATAATGTAATTGTTTTATATTTGGTGTCTTCATGTAAATGATTTTAGACTTATTTGATGTTGATGAAGAAGGGAAAAGGTCTGTTTGGGTTCTGTCTTTTGTCTCTATCTGCTGCAGTAGTATGCTAAATACACTGATTCTTATTGGGAATGGTTATTTCTCAGTTGATATTTCTAAAACTGAAAATGGGTAATCTTTTGGTTCAGATAATACTATTCATCAGTAAGGACTCAGTGATAAATGTAAGCTTTGTTTTCATTTGCTCAAGTGAACTCAGCTGAACTTTATTTTGGTTATTATCTTGTTTGCTAAGCAAAAAACTTTTAAGTTCTATATTCAGATTTGAGTGAGTAGGTTTTACATACTTAAATGTTTTTCTGATTAATTGTAGATTCTTTGGATGGGAAGAGACCTTGAAAGGACCTCTAGTTTATCCTGCAACTTCAGTCAATATCCCACTTAAATCATCCCAGGTAGATAAAAATTTATTCTGTTTTCGTAAATCTTCAGAGAGAATGTGGCAACCTTTGTAGATAATCTTTTCTGGTATTTAATTATTTTCTTTATTAGGAGAGTCTGCCTTCTATCTAACCAGCATACACCTAATACTGTATTTATATGTGTTCTCTGTTGTCCTATTCTCCATTTTTGAGTAAAAGTATATGCTTACTATAGTATTAAGGAGACCCTAGTTCTTCATAAACTTAATAACAATAGCTACCCACATGTATGCTTTTATGCCACCCATTGTTGTAAGGTCTTTGTAAATTGTAACTCATTCACTCCTAGCAGCAACCCTATGAGGTTGGTGTTGTTACTGTTCCCATTTTACATGTGATGAAATAAAGTCTCCTTGAGATTAAATGACTTGTTCTCAAGGATTCACTCAGACTTTTTTTTTCCAGTTGTAGAATTCTACCAAGTGGTGGGGATAGGACTTGAACCTTGGCATTTTGCAGGCTGTCTCTGCTCTGATATTACCTCTGCTTGACTGTTGTGAACTGATCAGTCACCATGCTCTTCTCCAGATTAAACAGTGCTGGTTTATTTTATCCCTTAACCTGTCCTGTTTGCTAGTCCTTAGATTATCCCCGTGGTTCTGTTACTGACCTTTCCTCAGTGGCTTGCTAGATGGGGAACCTAGGACAAACACCATGAGGGCTATGTCTAATGCAGAGATTACATCAGGGTTCTTACCTGCCCTTATTTTTTTCTTTATAAAATGGTGTTCATAAAACAAAACAACCTAAAACCAGTAAAATGCCTAAGTGCATTGCAGATAAATGGTTACCTATCTTTTTCACATAAAAAAGGACTCGTTATTCACCATATAGGTTTATAGTTTAGAGATTGTTGCCCAATGAGGAAAAATGGAACTCCAGTTCCAGTGCAGATGTCCGTAAGCAAAGTCTGTTCAGATTCTGCCTGGTTTTTTACTGTCTTCTCTTTATGTGTGTCTGTGCAAGCAATATACTAAATATATTTATGTATGCTTTAATTTGGTTAAATTGATCCACCCTTTTTATTAAGACTTTATTTATTTATTTTTTTAGAGCAGCTTTAGGTTCACAGCAAAATTGAGAGGAAGGTGCAGAAATTTCCCATATCCCCCTGCTCCCTTACATGCACAGCCAGCCTCTCCCATTATCAGCATTCCCTCACCAGAGTGGTTCATTTGTTATAGTGGATCCACTCTCGTTTTTTAAAAATAACTAATAATTAGTGTTTACTAAGTGCCCAGCATGAGCTAAGTAAGTGAATTGTTTGAAACTCTCAGTAACCCTGTGAGAGAGCTTCTGTTGTTAACGCTTTTATTGTGTGTGTGACTTGATATTTTTATTATGTTTCAGGCTTATGGAAAAGTTGCAAAGATAGTGTGGGAACTTCACTGTTCCTCATTCAGATTCACCAGTTGTTTTCATTTGCCCCATTTGCTTTATCATTTTCTTTCACTTGAATATTTTCAAGAAAAGTTGAAAAAAAGTGGATAAGAAGGCCTTATTTCATTTTATTTATTTATTTTTTAAAAGATTTTATTTATTTATTTGACAGATCACAGTTCAGCAGAGAGGCAGGCAGAGAGAGTGGGGGGAGGGGAAGCAGGTTCCCTGCTGAGCAGAGATCCCGATGCAGGGCTTGATCCCAGGACCCTGAGATCATGACCCGAGCCGAAGGTAGAGACCCAACCCAGTGAGCCACCCAGGTGCCCCAAGAAGGCCTAATTTTAAAAAGAAAAGGGGGGGTACCTGGGTGGCTCAGTCAGTTAAGCGTCTGCCTTCAGCTCAGGTCATGATCCCAAGGTCCTAGGATCGAACCCCATGCTGGGCTCCCTGCTTAACTTCTCTCTCCCGTTTTGCCCTTCTCCCTGTTCCTTCTGTCTCAAATAAATAAAATCTTTAAAAAAAAATAAAAAGGAAAGGGGAGAATGTTTTGTATGTATATCAAGTTGGTATGTTTGATTTTAGTTAATTTTACCTGTGAATGACAAGTTTGTAGGCCCCTCCCTCATTAGCAAAAACCATGTCATGGTATACACCTCTGTTGGGGACTGTCTTAGCACCTCGCATGGTGTGTCCACACACAAGGGAGGTCTCAGGATATGATAGCTGTTAATGACATATGGGTGATTATTATGTTTTTAAGGATTTTATTTATTTGAGAGAGAGAGCATGCACGAGTAGAGGGAGGGGCAGAGGAAGAGGGACAAGCAGACTCCCCACTGAGTGAGGAGCCTGATGTGGGGCTCGATCCCAGGAGGATGCCAAAATCATAACCTGAGCTGAAGTCAGATACTTAATGGACTGAGCCTTTCACGCACCCTGTTTGGGTGATTGTTATGTGAAAACAGGAGTCACAGGCATGTTCATCACTGTGACTGAGACATATTTAGGTGAAATACATATATTGAAGATCCTTATGTAGCATCGAGGAGCTGGAAGAAATCTAAGTGCAGAATCTAAGTACTTCCTTAAGAACCAGGTTGCAGTTAATACAAATAGGTTTGCCTTATGGTAGAGGAATGAATATAAATATCCTAACATGTTATTACCTTCCTCCAAAGTAAACCTAAATTTTGAGAGTCTTTTCAGTTGTCATCATATATGGAGATGTAGCTGACTCCATCCCACTACTATCTTCCAGCTCATCCTCAGTCTTAAAATGGTAGCCAGTCCATTTCGTAAAAACATGACCTGCAGATTGAGGCCTATTCAGTTTTAGTATAAGAACTATTAACTATATTCATATGTATGTAAAATACAGCACTTGTGGGTTTCTCCCCACCCCACATCTTTAAGTGATCCTCAAAGCTATAAAATGTAACTCCTTACTAAAGCTGATTGTAATAATTAAAAACACTTAGCTTTCATAAGGATGAGAAAATTATAAATTATTTGGAAAGCATCCTTTCCTGTCATGCATTATTGTTTCTGAGACATGGGCAGTTTTTAAAGACTATAATACTGTTCCTTTGCCATTTACATGTTAATAGAAGTCTGAAAAGTAAGGCGCTCTTCTAAAATTTTCGGGGTTGTTTTTATTATGTGTCAAGTTGTAAATAGCATTCTGTGACAGGTATTTTCTCTCTTTGTCTTCTATTGAGCTAATTAGTAATTTACACTCTAGTAGCATCTCTTCCAGCCTCACTGTGTGAAAATGCCTGCTACTCTGTGCCTTCCGTGCAGCCTGGGCTGGCAAATGATTGGGGGCAGACGTTGGTTACTGCATCGGAAGGATCAGGGATAAATTTTTTTTTTGTATTGTGTTTTTATAAACATACAGGCTTTTGTATATGCCCTGCGACTGCCCTGATGCCACCCACCCCCATTCAAATAGGAATGTTATGACCTCTTGTAATCCAGAGCTACTGTCCTCAATTCAGTTTTGGATCATTTTCTATTCTGTCCCCCACCCCCATCCCAGCATTGCAGGATTTGGGAAGGATTAGCAGGGCAGTCTGGCAGAGTTTAGAGCCCGGGAAGCTGGTCTTCATTGCTCCCTCCCATTGCCAGAATACAGAGCTCCTTGTCATTGCCTTTAGAACCCAGCAGCGCTTTTCTCATTGGGCAAGTTATGTGAGGGGTGGGAGTGCAGCTCTGTTGTTAGTGAGTTAGGAAGATGCTTTCATACGATACTTGTATTCCTCCAAAGGAAGGATGGGTCCTACCTTTGTGTCAGCTTTTTCACAATGCAGTCATGAGTGACCAAAAGATAATTTATAGCCTGGCTTTGGCACTTTGTCATGTTGGTGTTCTGCTCTTTCCTGCCCCCTGCTCTATCTCTTTCTGCCAGTCTCTGATACAGGAAAGATGATGTGTAGGATCTGTCATGTGCTCATGTGGACTGGCCATGTGGACATATTAAAGTAGCAAGAGCTTAGCTTTTGGCTTTGAAATAAAGTCTTAAGTATCAGTTTGTTCTATGAAGAATATAAATTTTATTTGAGAATTAAGGGAAGCATAGAGAGGAGTTTACTGATCTATCAGTTTTGGGTCAAAACCTTTCTAGAATACTAGATAATTTGTGGTACTTATTTTTGTAGTTATGGGTACTAACTATTATCTAGTTATCAGGATAACTGACTAATTATCATGATAATAAGGTCAGTCCCTGTTAGAGCTCATTAGAGTCTCCCTGACAAAAATTGTTACCTGGAGGTGGCCACAAAGAGAATTAGGTAAGAAAATGTTTGAATAGCTCAGTTCCGCCATCATTGCTAATAGCATTATAATCATAAGCATCTAGCCATTGACAGCATTTATGAACAGAAGACATCACATTTATGTAAACATTTAGAGAGTAGGTGGAGGCTTTTTTTTTGTTTAGTTTTCATAATCTAAAATGCCTAGAACATCTCTATGGAGGGTCATTGCTAAGATCTACTTCTCTTATTCTCCTTTTTCTATGTTCTAATACAGCTACCCCTATCAATTGTCTTAATATTATTGGATGTTCATGGCCAGACACTCGTTATAGTTTTGTGCTTTAACATCTAAAAGAGGTCAAAGGTCAGATCAATGAGCAACATTTTTTTTTTTTAAGATTTTATTTATTTATTTGTCAGAGAGAGTGAGCACAGGCAAACAGAATGGCAAGCAGAGGGAGAAGCAGGCTCCCTGCTGAGCAAGGAGCCCGAAGCGGGACTCGATCCCAGGACGCTGGGATCATGACCTGAGCCGAAGGCAGCTGCTTAACCAACTGAGCCACCCAGGTGTCCCAATGAGCAACATTTTATATAAAACAAAATATTGAAGTAGACATCACACAGAGGAGTATTATGAGTAAGTAAAGATGATGAAGTGAATACATGATTATGGAGTTAAATACACTCTTTTTTAAAAGAAACATTTGCTAAAATATATGGCATAGCTTGAAGAACTGATAGCAGTGTATTTCAAGTGCATGGTAAGTGTGCTTTAGTGAAGAGATCAAACTCATTTGTGATTGGCATCATTGTCTGCTCCATGCTAAAATCCTACTTTGGTTAAATATTACCAACCTCCCCAGTTAGCCTGTAAATGTGCTTCTTGAACTTTTTTTTTCTCCATAGAGAAAAAAAGCTTAGCCTACACTTAATAATAATTCAAAATCTGTTTAAGCTATCAATTCAATAATCCTAATCATTTAAATACATATAAAATAAAACATATAATTGCCACTTTTACCTATTAGATTGGAAGATGATGGTAGCCAGTAGAGGCTAAGGATGTGGGGCAACTGGAATACTCACACACTTTAGGGGGAATGTAAATTTCCTTGGAGGTAAATTTGGCAGTCCCTATTAGAATTTAAAATGTGTTTACCCTATGACCCAGAAGTTCCACTCCTAGAAATCTGTCCTATGGATATATTTATACACTTGCTTGAAAAATATGAATACAGTAGCATTGTTTGTTGTAGGCAAGAAAATGACATGTGACGTGTTCACACAGTGGAACCTCCATGAAGCTGTTAGGAATGCAGTGATCTCTGTTTTTTTGTTTTGTTTTTTTTAAAGATTTTATTTTTATTTATTTATTTGTTCTAGCGAGCACAGGCAGACAGAGAGGCAGGCAGAGGCAGAGGGAGAAGCAGGCTCCCTGCTGAGCAAGGAGCCTGATGTGGGGCTCGATCCCTGGACGCTGGGATCATGACCTGAGCTGAAGGCAGCCGCTTAATCAACTGAGCCACCCAGGGGTCTCGTGATCTCTGTTTGCTAATGTAGAAAGACATCCACTGTTAAATTTTATTTTATTTATTTATTTTTAAATACACCTAGAAGCTCTTTATTTGTTTGTTTAACTAATCTCTGTACTCAGCGTGGGGCTCGAACTCATGACCCTGAGATTAAGAGCCACATGCTCTTCCAACTAGTTGAGCCAGCCATATGCCCTGTTAAATTATGTTTTTATTTTTTGAATTATATATTTTTAAAAAGTTATGTTACAGAACAATATATGTAGAATATTTATATTTTCATAAAATGTAAGGACTATTATCAAGGTGTTCCCTTTGTTTGGGGGAGGTAGTCACTTTTTCCTCTCTATAATTTTATGGTGTTTACTTTCAATAAGCCTGTGAAGAAGGGGTTCACTGACAACATCGTTACAGTGGGATCATCTGTAGTAGAAAGGGAGAAGAAGGAAGCTGGCTGGAGAAGAGAACTGCTTCATTTATGTGATACACATCTGTCAAATTTTGCGGTCAGAAGTGAGAACTGGAATGGCAGAAAGGGTGGTATAATGGAACTTGAGGCCATTTGATGGAGGTTTTAAAGGCAATGAAAGGGGCGTCTTGGTGGCTCAGTGGGTTGAAGCCTCTGCCTTCGGCTCGGGTCATGGTCCCGGGGTCCTGGGATCGAGCCCCACATCCGGCTCTCTGCTCAGCGGGGAGCCTGCTTCCTCCTCTCTCTCTGCCTGCCTCTCTGCCTACTTGTGATATCTGTCTGTCAAATAAATAAAATAAAGGGA
>RCUC01127608.1:0-42617 GCA_003697995.1 Taxidea taxus jeffersonii
TACATAATCCTTCCAACAAATCATGAGGCAGCCAGTATTATCGTCCTTGTTTTACACATGAAAGGGACCAAAATTTAGAGGTATTAAGTATTCAACACAATTTCATATTGCTGAAGAAGTGTCACTCATCTTTCTGATTTGAACTTGTGTTTTTTGCCACAACTGAACGAATGCACTTTTCTTCCCTCTGTTATGTAAGGGGATCACAACAGGATAATGGTCCTTCTGATGAGTGAAAAAGTAGAAGGGGTATTTTGAGGGCATTCAACAAACATTTATTAAGTGCCTATATGAGGTGAGCACCAGAATAATATTGTTAATAAGGCATGGCCAAAATGAAGGTAAGGCATTGAACACACATTACTTCTGTTGAAACCTCGTGAAAACCCCAGAAACACTGGTAAAATAATAATTAAGGGATTTAAAAAAAATTTGTAAACTCACAAAGACAAGGAGAATGGAAGAGGAAATAACAGCAACAAAATTTTGCAGATAAAAAAACAAGACCCATCGATATGGCCGTATCTAATAAAGCCAACTCTGCCTAACCTATGACCCAGTGATTCCATTACTAAGTATAAACCCAAATAAAGTAAGTGCACATAGTCCCCCCAAAACCATATACAAGAATGTTCATATCATAATAACCAAAACCGTCAGCAGTAGAACTGATAAATTGTCCTACATCCAAACAATGACCTGCTGTGCAGCAAGAGAACAAAAATGAAAACAAGACATAAACTACTGCTATAGGAAACAACATAAGAAATTTCATAGACATAATATTCAGCAAGCAAAGCCAAACAAGAGAATGCAAACTGTATCATTCTATTCATACACTATTCAAAATACAGGCAGAATATATTTATAGGGAGAGAAGCCAGGATAGTGGTTAGCATTGGGATTGGGGTGGCTGTAAAGGATGATAGAGACTTCTTTGATGTCCTATATCTTCATATTGATGGTGGTTACATGAATGAATACATACATAAAATCTGGATAATCTATACACTTAAGGTTGCACATTTTATGTATGTTATAACTCAATTAAAAAAAATAGGAAAGATCAAAAGTCTGAGAAACCATGCTAAATCTCCCAATCTTTTTCTACTCTCTGCAACTAAGTACTCTTCATTCTCTAATACTGTCAGGAAACTAGAGGCTGATTCCCTAGGGCTATGAAATAGAGGGTATCTGGATTGGGACACACTGGCCACAATCATGGGCAGGGGAACTGTGCTGAAATGGGAATAAAAGATAATCTTCAAAGATAGTCCAAACCAATTCCCCTCCTCTCTTTCGAACATGACACCACTACAATCAAGGGGTAGAGCCATGGTAACTCCATTGAATCTGGGCTAGACCTATATACTGCTTTAACCTATAGGATGTAGAGACAGTGATGTCAGTGGGACTTCTAGTCACTTCTAAGATATGTGCCATCAATAAAGAGAAAGATGTGGGATCCAAACAGATAAGGGAAGAGGATCTCCGGGATGATGGTGGAGAGACTGCTTAGGTAACAGCCATGTATCAGGCATATGGCAACCAGTCCATATCTGGTCAGAAGGCCAAGAAAAGATTTCACAAAGATGAAATTAATAGAATGAACCACGTGCCTGAATACCTTATGAGGGGAGTTAGGCAATTTTGCAGGGACCTGACCTGAGTTTGAATTAATGATCAGTACATACACAACTAAGTAACAAAAAAAGGCCTTGCTAATTCTAGAGGAAATAAGATGCACAGAAAAGGAAAAGGAATTATAGTATACTATATGTATGCTATATGCATATGCAGGTGTATGCATGTGATATTTTATCTAGCATTTCTAGTTCTTTGTGGTGAAAGAGATCATAAAATAGTTTAGTACCCCACAATTTAGGAGCGGGAAAACTTGTATTATCCTCTAGGGGCTATTGTCGTTCAAAGAGAGAAAAAGGGCTTAGGCTGGAGAAGTTAGGAAGTCTTCCCAGAAGGTTTTTAAGCATTCTGGTGTATCTTTGAAGCTGATTAAGGTTTCCCCCAGTGATAAGCTCCCTGTAGCCAATCATAAAATATTTTAAATGTGGCAGATGCTGGTCTCACAGTCTCTATCTCATTTCAGGAAACAAATCCGCATGTGTGCTTTCTGAAGCTCCTCTCCTTAGCATGCCTGTCTGCACTGTATTTTGGGTAGAGCCAGTTCTAAGCTCCATTCTTTGTCCTTTGGAGATTGTTAAATACAGACACTCATGTTAACAAATTAAGGCTAAAACTGAACTGTGCAGGGTGCAGGATGAACACAAGTTATGGGGTTATTTGCAAGACTTGACAAGAGAGCTTGGCTAGCAGATAAAAATTTGTTCCAGAATGTAAGGAGGAAGAGAAAATAAAATATGGGGATAGGGGCGCCTGGCTGGCTCAGTTGAGACTGCTTAAAAATAAAAGTGTTTAAAAAATGGGGATAAAGGGACGTCTGGGTGGCTCAGTTCGTTAAGCAGCTGCCTTCAGCTCGGGTCATGATCCCAGCGTCCTGGGATCGAGTCCCACATTGGGCTCCTTGCTCGGCGAGGAGCCTGCTTCTCCCTCTGCCTCTGCCTCTGCCTGCCACTCTGTCTGCCTGTGCTCAGTCTCTCTCTCTCTAACAAATAAATAAAAAAAAATGGGGATAAAAAAGAGCAAGGGAGAGTGGGTGAAGTTAGAGTATAGTTTGGGAATTCTGAGTACATAAAGGTGAGTGATCATTAGACTCGCATGGGGAGCTTTGAAAAACACAGATTCCTGAGACCTGTATTCTATAATTTATATTCACTAGTTTAAGTGGGGTCCCCCAAATGTTTGTTTGTAAAATGTTTCCCCCAATGCATACAGTTCAATGCATACAAGTTCAACAGTGCATGGAAACCTGCATTTGGTCCTGCATTTGGGTGGAAACACACGGACCTCATTAGGAACAATTGTTTCTCCACTTATTATTGTAAAAATTCACCAGAGATGACACCATCCCCATCTTTAGATAGATAGTCCTATGGAAGACGTGTTGATTTGTGAGTTTTAATTTTGCACTCAAGTGTTGAGCTTGTAGAGGATAAGAAACTCCCTTGCCCCCCCTCCATCCCGCCTCTCCTCTCCCCCCGTGGCTATAGAACGTGTGGGAAGAGTCAACTTATTTGGACACATTCCTTTATCGTCAAAAAAAATCTCTTATCACATAACCATAATGGGCTTGTTTTAAATGCTTCTGGATTAGGCCAAGTAGAACCCCGGTGGAAAGCAGTCTGGGACTGGGGCTGTCCATGGTGCTGAACGTGGGAACCGGCTCCAGTTTTTAACCTGTTCAGTCCGCTTCCAAGCCCCATTTTCCTTTTTTTTCTGTCATCTCCAGTTGCTTCCTTTTCCCAGTAGGAGCAGGAGCGAGGGTGGCCCTTCATATTTTTGTCCTGGGCGTCTGATGACCTTGTGTTGGATTCCGCCCCGCTCCCGCTCCTTCTCCCTGGGCGGCGGCCGATGGGCGCGGCACCCTCCTCTCCTAGGCCCCCGTAGCTCGGGGGCGGACCCCATCGGCACCCCGGCAGGCCCCGCTCCCCGCATCTCGCGGCGGCGCCCTGAGCGCGCCCTGCCCCCCTTCCTCCGCGCCCCCCTTCCCACTCCCCCCCACCTGCTCCTCCTCCTCCTCGGTCCCGCCCAGTGCGCCGGCAGCCCCCGATCCCCGGAGCTGGGAAGAGAGAGGGCCGAAGGAAGCAATACAAAGGGCGGAGCGGCGGAAGGAGGGGACGCGGGGCTCAGCGCCGGGAGGGCGGGCGCGGTGCGGGCATGGACGCCGAGTACCCTGCCTTCGAGCCCCCGCTCTGCAGCGAGCTCAAGCACCTGTGCAAGCGACTCCAGGAGGCATACCGGGAGCTGAAGGAGGACCTCACGCCTTTCAAAGATGACCGCTACTACAGGTAGGGGCGGCGGGCGCCGGCGGGCCGGGCTGCCGGGAGGGGCGCAGACCCCGGGCTTCGGGCCGCCCCCGCAGACCTACTCCCGGACCCGGTGCGCTGCCCGCCTGCGGGGTCCCACCCCTGGGCCGCCCCTTCCCCCTGCGAGTGCCGAGCCCGGGGAGGGGCGGCGACGGGGCTGGTCTGTGGGTTCTGGCTGTGGCCAGCCGGAGAGCTGGGGTGAAGAGCTGTTGTCCATTCCCTAGAAACCTGAGCCGAGATTCTCAAATCCGGAGACGGGGACCCACGGGCATTCGTCCCTGCTTTGCTCCTCCCTCTCACCCCCCACCCGTCCTGTCACCCCCTCCCACCCCCCACCCGCGTGCCTACCGCCCCCACGGCCTTCAGGCCTTGCTGAGTACTGGTTTGGAGAAAGGATCACTTCCCCTCCGGCGTCAGGCGGGGCGGGCCCTGGCCTCTCTTTTGAGGCGCTCGGGCCCCTAGGCTTTGGCGGCTGGGGTGCTTCTGAGCGCTGGAGGGCAGATGCCTCTGGGCTGAACCGCACCTGGGTGAGGATGCTGTGGGGGTCATGGTTCCGCACGCGCCCCGATGAGTTGTTGGTTTGGGCTTGTCTCTGTCGTCCTCTCCGTGTGGCCAAGGTGAGCCCGAGGTTGCAGACTCTCGCAGCAGGAGGCCTGCCCCTTCCTGTGTTTCCCGGTTCTGTTGGGAAACCCGTTTCTTCGCTCATGGCTGGGCTTAGCTCATGTGTTGTGGTGTCATGAAGGGACCCAATCTGGATTCTGGAGTCTGAGGTCGGCTGGTCGGCTGAGGTCGACCTTACTTCTCACTAGCTCTGTGATCCTGAGAAAGTTATCTGCTAACTCTGCAAGCTTCCTCCTCGTGACATGGGGAGCTTGAACCAGAAGGCTTGGAGAAGGTGACAATTCTAGTGATGTTGCACTACTCGCCCGGTGCTTGTGGACAGGCAGTTGATTGCACAGCTGTCTCTGAAGTGGGGAATACTCGTTTTTATACAGCAAACACTAATAGTCATGTATGTGCTCAACAAACCAGGTATCACACTTACCTGATCTTTTCAAAAATCCTGTGGCTTCCCAGTGGCTGACCAATATATTGGTCACAAAAAATGGAAAAGCCCATTTAAAAATATGTGTAATCCCAAGATTCTATTGTGTGGCTCGGGATGGACTTCACAGTCTGCCTCATGAAGCCCCCTAGGACACCCGACAGTATGGTAAAAAACAGACAAAACACAGATAGTTTTAAATCTTATGTTTAATGTATATTCCTGTCTCCTTTCCCACTAGTTTCTCCCCGCTCTATTTTTTTCCTCTGTGTTTTATTGTCTTGGGAACATTGCTTTGGCAAAGGATCTAGTGAATATCTAGATGGTCTTGATTCAGGTAGCAGAGAAGAGAACAAAGCCATACCACTGGTTAATCCACGACTGGATTATCCATTCATTCACCCTTTATCCAACCAACAGTCATTAAAAACCTCCTGTGTTCCTGCTGCCATTCTAGGGGGTGGAGATACAGGGTCCCTGGTGTCATGGAGCTTATAGGCAATAAACGAGTGATTACCCATCGAACTCCGAAGATAATAAACTAGATGCCATGATAAGGAGGGGGATGCTACTTCAGAGAGACTGGTCAGAGAAGGCTCTTGGACATTTGACTGAGAATGAAGAATGACTTGCTCACTAGCCAATGAGCTGGGGCAGAAAGTTCCAGAAGAGGAAGTACAAGCCCAAAGTCCCTGAGGCCATACAAACATGGTACAGTAGTTCCTCCTTTGCTGCAGGGGTTATGTTCTAAGGCCCCAGTTGGTGCTCGCTTCAGCAGCACATATACTAAAATTGGAAGGATACGGAGATTAGCATGGCCCCTGGGCAAGGATGACTTGCGAATTCATGAAGCGTTACATATTAAAAAAGAAAAAAAAGGCCCCAGTGGATGCCTGAAACCACAGATAATACTGAATGTGAGATATACTATGGTTTTTCCAAAAATACCTATGATAAAGTGTAATTTATAAATTAGGCACAG
This sequence comes from Taxidea taxus jeffersonii, assembly GCA_003697995.1. Classification (NCBI taxonomy): domain Eukaryota; kingdom Metazoa; phylum Chordata; class Mammalia; order Carnivora; family Mustelidae; genus Taxidea; species Taxidea taxus. Next base: position 5,972 of record RCUC01127608.1, read on the forward strand.
TAAGAGGGTAACAACTAATAATAAAATAGAACAAGTGGAATTATATGATAAGGTTGTGTGAATGTGGTCTCTCTCAGAATATCTTATTGTACTATACTCACCCTTCTTTTTTTTAGAGATTTATTTAAGATTAATTAAGATTACTTAATCTTAATTAAGATTAAGATTATTTGAGAGAGAGAGTGCATGTGCACACATGTGCAAGTGGGGGGGAGGGGCAGAGGGAGAGAATCTTCAAGCAGATTCCCCGCTGAGCATGGAGCCTGACACCAAGGGGCTCGCTCTCACGACCGGTGAGACCATGACCTGAGCCGATATTAGGAGTCAGACGCCTACCTGACAGAGCCTGTCATGTGCTCCTGTACTCACTCTTCTTCTTGTGATAAGATGAGACAATGAAATGCCTACGTGGTGAGATGAAGTGAGGGGAATGACGTGGGCATCGTGAGGCAGCACAAGGCTGATTGACCTGCTGATCACATAGCAGAAGGGGGATTAGCTGCTTCTGAAGGGCCATGGAAAGTGAAACCTCGGGAAAAGGGGGGAGACCACGGCATGTTCAAGGAATAGGAAGAAGACCAGCACTGTCAGAGAGATAGACAGACCTAGGACAGAGAGAGCCTTGAACGCTAGACCAAGACATAAGAATTTCATTAGAATTCCAGTGTGAAGCCATTGAAGAGTTTTAAGTGGCAGGGGAGCGACAGGAGCAGTTTGGCTGCAGGTCCTACGGCAAGCATCCGAACCTGTGCTCTGGGGCAACTCCATTCCTTGGTCTGGATCTTGAAGACCATGAATTTACCATGGCTGAAAGGGGAAAGTGATGAATTCTGTCTGCCCTTCTGCCATGAGGACAAGTCGGCTGCAGAATGATTTACGATATGGTGTGTTGGCAGAGCAGTTAGGCTGAATCACAAAGACTGGTTTCTTGTGAAGAAATGCTTTAGGTCTTTGAACTGCCTTCCATTGCTCCATTGAATTTTTGTATCAGTGGGTTGTCCCTTTACAAAACTAGGTGAAATATTCTTGGGTTTCCAAGTTGGGAAGCTGATAGTTACAGCTCCTGCGTCTGCGCCGCTGGAAGAAGCACTTGCTACTATAATTTCTGCTCCTGCTTTTCTCACTGTCTTCGTGTCCTCATTCGTGACTTATGACTTAGAAGCACCAGTCTCTTTTCCCCGGGACGGCTGGGCCTTGCCCATGGGCTGACAGTTTCCTCGGAACAGGGTACGGCAAGGAGACAGCTGCCAATGTCTGTTTGCAAAAGATGGTCCCTCCGCTAGCCCGACCGGCAGTTGGCGTATTAGCTACGTGATTTGGCATCGTTGACAGACGGCACCTATGTGATCCGAGGACGTGCGGTCATTTGCCCAAACTGAGAGGTTTTCCTACTGAGAAGGGGGTGCCGGCATGATATGGGTGGCAGAGCAGTGGGCTGGCTCTGAAATCCTGGGTCTCCGTCTCGAGTCTAACCTTTGCTACTTCCTGGCCTTAGGGTAACGGTTCTATTTCACTGGTGATCAGTTTCCACATCAGAAAAGTGAAACAAGGATGTGGTAGGCTCAAGGGCTTTTGAAAAGAGCGTGGAAGATGCTTTCTAATGTAAACAACAGAAAAAGCGAAGCAGCTGGGAGGTAATGGATTGAGTTGTTTGTTGATCCAGCAGCTTAATGATGTCGTCAAGTCCTTTCGTTTTAACCTGGTGGCCATTGGCCTCAGTTAGTTCCTAGTAATCATTTCATCTATTGCTTCTCATTCATGTTCATGGGGAGAACAGGCGGGCTTCATCTAAACGAGAAGGGATAACTTGAAGCCTGCGGCAAGACTCCTTGAATCTCATCTCTACCCGCCACCAAAATTGTAACAGTGAAGAAGACAGACATGTTGACAAGGACATGGAAGCTTCATACTGTAGATTGGAGGGGAAATTGGTCCGGTTCCATCTGGGGCTGTGGAAGGCCATTTGGCTGTAGCTCCTTTTTTTTTTAATTTTATTTTTTTATTATTTATTTATTTGACAGAGATCACAAATAGGCAGAGAGGCAGGCAGAGAGAGAGAGGGGGGAGAAAGCAGGCTCCCCGCTGAGCAGAGAGCCCGGTGCGGGGCTCAATCCCAGGACCCTGAGATCATGACCTGAGCTGAAGGCAGAGGCTTTAACCCACTGAGCTACCCAGGCGCCCCTGGCTGTAGCTCCTAAAGTCCAGCAACCCTTCTTAGGCATTTACCCTGCAGAAATGCATATATGTGTCCTCGATAGACAAGGACTAGAATGTTCATAGCAGCACAATTCACTATACTCCTAATCCGGAAACCAGCCAAACTCTCATCAGCAGTAGAATACCGATAAATTTGGCTTATTCCACCATGGAATCACCTACTTCCATAAAAAGAAGTATAAAACAGGCAAAATGACTATGTTGGGAATTAGGATAGTGGTCACCCTTGGGGATGAGTGAGTGGAAGAGGGCAGGAAAGGGCTTTCTGGCTGCAGGTGATATTTTGCTTCTTGATCTGGGTGTTGGTAACAACCAACTCGTGTGTCTCATTGGTGACACCAGGGCCCTTGCTCTTGAGTCCCAGGGATGGAAATAGACTGAGGCAAATCAGAGCATCCTAGGAGCTGAGGATGGAGACAATTTCCCCCAAGGCCCATGTCCTCAAGGGAGAGGTAGACAGCAGAGCCCAGCTGGAGTGCTATTAGGAAGAAGATGTGGGGAATGGATGCTAAGCAGGCAGTCGGCCATGCCCATGAAATAGTCCGCAGCTAAAGAAGAGTGGATGATACATACAGTTCCTTTAGAGCTCAGTTTCTAGAGAATTTGTGGTTGACCATTTTGCCGACCCATACTTTGTTTCTTGTGTTATTACTTTACCTCTCTAAAACACAGAAACAATGGGGCACCTGGGTGGCTCAGTCGGTTATGCATCTGCCTCCGTCTCATGTCATGATGCTGGGGTCCTGGGATCCAGCTCTGCATCAGGCTACCTCCTCAGGGGGAGTCAGCTTTTCTTTCTGCTTCTGCCCCTCCTCACTGTTCATTTGTTCTCTCTCTCAAATAAATAAATTCTTTAAAAATAATAAAATATAGGATCAACGAAGATGGACTTGAGTTTTCTTGGCCAGGGAAGGGATGCCAGTGGTGTCCTCCCCCAAAAAGACTTTCGGAAGTAACATTTTATCACCTTGGTGAATTCATCAGGTTCAGGGGCTAGCCCTCAGTCTTGCTGGCCTATTTTAGACAGCACATTGAGAGGGAAGGACCTGTTCTCAGGGAAGGTTTCTCATTAACTAAGCTCTGGATGAATGTACAGAATCAGAATGCCAGTTTATGTAATTGGCTGGTACAGACCCAGCAGAATCCAGATAATGGTAGGCATGGCATCACAGCCGGATTCTCAATTCTAGCTGCACATCAGAACCACGTGGGGGAGCTTTTAAAAATAAAATCGCCCAGGCCCTACCCTCAAGAACTCTGATTTCATTGCCTGGGCTGGATCTCAGTCAGGGTGGAGAATCCAAGAGCAGCAAGTAGAATGTTTAAGAGCATGAAGCTGACATCCATCTCAGCGGGACAGGCTCGGCATCAGCACAGGAATACCAGAAATCATAAGTTAAGGCTCCTCCCCTATACAAAGCCCAATGGCCACTGTCAACAATCACCTGGGCTTTTCCCACACCTGTATGCTGGCCAACCTCCCTTTTTAGGTGAATGCATCTGTTCAGGTTACAGGCAGATTTAAAGGTCTGAGGACCACTTTTTCCATTTAAGGCAAACCTGCATATATATATACTGGTTTTAATGTTTACGACCCATCTGACCTGACCCATCTGTACTGATTTTAATGTTAATATTTCAGCTGGCTAACTTTTCTCCTTGTTTTCAAGTTATTGGGGACAAGTCATTGTAATTAGAGTGCTAATCTCTCTCTCTCTTTCTCTGTCTTTTGTGTCTTTGTTGGTGGGAGCAAAGGATAAGTATCTCTGATGAGACAGAATTTTAGAACTGGCTTCTTTATCTTCATCACTTCAAAGGTAGAAAAATAACTTCATTAAACTTGAGAGTGTAGAGTTATGTACAAATCTGGCTAGTGAGAAAGGCTGGTTTTCTGTCTGGCACAAGATACAGGCCCCAGAAGGGCCCTGGACCAAGGACCTAAGCAAACACATGTATGAGGGGCCAGCAGTGGGCACCAGAACAGGTCAGATGCCCTTAGACATACCCATGCCTTCATGTGGTCCTCCCAGGGCAGCACCCGTCCCCCATGACTTTTGATTGCTTTCCTCTCCTTTGCTCTGGGTTCTTCTTCCATCAGTTATCCTCTCTTGTCCTCGTGGGTGCAACCACACTGTCGTCTTCAACATGTATTGGTCTGCCTTTTTCCCCTACCGTATTGTCATATAAATGAGTTAAGGATGGTCCCTGTATGTTGGCTCCTATGTTGTTTGTTTCTTAACTTATTTCATAGCAGGTGCCTAACTCCCTCCTATGGGTGCCTAACTCAAATTCTTACATACCCAGTTGCTCTACATAGAGCCCGTGATGCATATTTTTAGCCATTTGGAGTCTTCCTGCTATATATACCTGTGAAACAGTGCTCAACACCTGCTAGCCATAGATATGGCAAACCCCATGACTATAAGAGACCCCAAACTGTTGCTGCCCTCGGGGGTGCTCTGACCCAGAGGCTCCCTGCCTCCTGCGGCTGAGCAACATCACATGTACGCGTAAGTCCCCTCTTTGATTATTTTCTGCCCCGAGGGCCCCCTAGCCCTCTTCTTTGTGGTAAGATAATGTCTTATCCATCTCTATATCATGAGTACCTGCTACAAACTACATCGCACAATAGGTGCTTAACTAACATCTGCTACATTAGAAGCATGAGTGGAAGAGAGAGAACAGAAGACATCTCACTAAATTACAGGCAGGCATATTTGCCCAATGTTTAATAGGCAGAAGCTATGAACTGAAGAGCTCATGCGAGCTCTCAGTAAAACTGGGAATTGCTTGCTGGGCAGTGGTTGCTTTGGAGCCACCACCAGGGAAATGACTATATAGCAGAAAATTATTAAAGATAATAAAACTTACAATAGAAAATATTCCGTTAATGCAAAAGAGAACAGTAAAGGAAGATGAGAGGAACGAAAAGGACATGAGACACATAGAAGATAAAAAGTAAAATGGCAGACATAGCTCCAGCTCTATCAATAATAAGGCAGAAGTTGTCACATGGGATAATAAACAAGATTCTTTATATCCTATCTACAGAAAACAAACTTTAGATTCTACGATACAAATGAGTTGAAAGTAAAAGGATAGAAAAAGATATATCATGCAAACAGCAAACTTAGAAAAGCTGGTGTGACCAGACCACTATCAGGTAAAATAACTTTTAAAACAAAACATGTTACTAGAGATAAAGAGGGATATTCTATGATGATAGAAAGATTAATCCATTAGGAAGATCAATCCATTAGGAAGATAAGTTTACAACTGTAAACTTATATGCAATGAACAACAGAGCCCAAAATACATGAAGCAAAGACTAATAGAATTGAAGGGAGAAGTAGAAGGTTCAAAAATATTTAATAGTTGGAATCTTTGATACTCACTTTCAGTGATGGATGGAAAAACTAGCCAGGAGATTGACAAAGAAATAGGAGACTTGAACAACAATATAAACCAACTAGACCTAGCAGAAATCCACAGAATACTGTGCCCAAGAAGAGCAGAATACATATGGAACATTCTCCAGAATAGATCATATACTCGCCCATGAGAAAAGATGTAATAAATTTAAAAGGACTGAAATCAAACAAAGTTCAACAACTGTGGAATGAAATCAGATATCAATTATAGGAAGACATTTTGGAAACCCCCCCATATGTGGAAATTAAACAACACACTCCTAAATAACTACTTGGCAAAAGACAAATCACAAAGGAAATTAGGATTTTGAGATGAATGACATGAAGACACCATATACCAGAACATCTGGCATGCATCTAAAGCAGTGCTTAGAGGGAAAGTTATAGCCATATATGCCCACATTAAACAAGAAGTAAGAGCTCAAATCAATACTTAACCTTCACCTTAAAACACTGGAGAAGAAAAGAAAAACCCAAAACAAGTAGAAGAGGGGCACCTGGGTGGCTCAGTCATTAAGCGTCTGCCTTTGGCTCAGGTCATGGTCCTAGGGTTGGGGGATTGAGTCCCATGTCAGGCTCCCTGCTCAATGAGAGGCCTGCTTCTCCCTCTCCCACTCCCTCTGCTTGTGTTCCCTCTCTCACCGCCTCTCTCTGTCAAATAAATAATTAAAAAATATTTTAAAAAAACAAAGCAAGCAGAAGGAAAACAATAATGATTATGGTGAAGATTAATTTAAGAAAAATAGGGAAGATGAATAAAATGAACATTTGGTTGTATGAAAAGATCAGCTAGTTTGATAGACCTTTAGCTAGACCGACCAGGAAAAGAAGATGCAAATTACTAAAATCAGGAATAAAAGAGGGAACATTGCTATCCACAGAAAAAGAAAGGACTACAAGGGAATGCCATTAGATAAGTGTTGGTCCCGATAAATTCTAAGAGACACTGTTACCATAATACCAAGCCAAAGACATCACAAGAAAGCCACAGATCAGTATCTCTCATGGACAGAGACAGAACAGTTCTCAAACAAAACAAAAAGCTAGCAAACTGAATCCAGCAACAGGATTATAACAAAGGGATTATACACCATTACCAAGTGGACCTTGTGCCATGGAACTCAAGGTTGTTTTAACATTGAAAATATCGATTACTATATAATAGCAGCAGACCCAGCCCATGGTGTTTTATCCTTTGGTGTTTCCAGGTGGTACAATCCTGGGCTCAAGGGGCATTCCGAAGGCCTTGAACTAGCCGCCGGTACGTGTATGGCTCCCGTGGCCCAAACAGCAGACTCACTGCTCATGCGTCAGTGTTCCTTCTGGTGGGTCACCGTAGATTAATTATTTTAACGTGTGCCTTCCTGTGAGCAGAGCTTCAGCCCAGGCAGCAGAGTTTTTGATCTTTTTTCTTTAATGCTAGCTGCATTCAGTTGCTCTGAATTGAAAGGAAAAGGTGACAATGTTCTTTTCCTGGGAGCAGAGCAGGTGGGAGCCGCCGATGGTTCTCCAGGGCCGTCCTCGTTCAGCTGCAGCGATGACTCAGGTCCTGGAGTAGAAGAGCCTCATGTGTCAGAGGAGGACAGGCCTCGGAGCTGGGGCAGGACACCCGAAGCTTGAGGCAGGAAAGCTGGCGACTCTGCGTTTGTCTCCTAGGGGCGCGTTGACACCCGACCGCAAACTGAGCGCCTTACACAGCAGACGTTTTGTGTCTCCCGGTTCTGGGGGCCAAAAGTCTGAGATCAAGGTGCCGGCGGGTGCTTCGGTCCAAGGCTGTGAGGGCGGGGCCTGTCCTGGCCTCCCTGGCAGCTTCCGGGGGCTCAGCTATTCCTTGGCTCGTCTGCGGCCGCCCTTCTTCTGTCTCTGCATCCAATTTTCCCCTTGTCGTACCAGTCCTAATGGACGGGGGCCCGCCCTTGACCTCATCTTGATCATCTGCAAAGACCCTATTTCTAAATAAGGCCACCATCACAGGCACCGGGGGTCAAGACTTCAACATCTTTTGGGGACACAACTCCACCCCTACCAGGCTCTCCTTGGACGAGGCCGCCTGTGTGTTGATACGAGGCTGCGACTTCAGATTCCCCACCGAATGTTCTCCAAACTAGCAGCTGACGGGCGAGAGTCAGGGGGACTGAGTCTCGGCTTGGCTCTGTCGCCACCATCTTGGAAGTCAGGTCCGCACACCTCAGAGAATGATCTCAGATCCCTCCTGGCTCCAAAACCATGGTCACGGAGTGAGAGTGGGGCTGTGCCTGAAGGGGGTGGCCCAGGGATGGCCTCCTTGGCAGAGGGGACCACAGTCTTCCCAGTGTCACCCGAGTGACCTGAGCTTTATGAAGTTCAGGTTGGGAAAGGTGTGGTGTGTGTGTGTGTGTGTGGATGATCTGTGTGCGGTGTGTGTTTGTGGATGGTCTGTGTGTGTCTTTGTGGTATGTGTGCGGTATGGTGTGTGTGTGCGGTATGGTGTGTGTGGTGTGCGTGTATGAGACATGCGTGGGGTGTGGTGTAGGTGCTGTGTGGACATGTGTGCAGTGGGGTGAAGGGGGACATGGAGTGTGGGCCAAGTGCCAGGTTAGCCGTCCAGCCTTTCCGACCTGCAACCCCATGATCCTGGGTGAGGAGGGCCCTTGATTTTGATCCAGACCAACAGAGATTACTTAAAAGTCCATTTGGGAAGGGCGGGCACACCTACAGCTCGGTGAAGAATGGTCGAGAAGCTCCAGACCCGGCATTCTTCCCGTGGCCGTCCATCCTCAGTGTCCTGCAGGGTGAAAGGCAAAGTCAAACACTGGTCCTTCAGGTTGCCATAGGAATGATGACTTTGCTGTAGTTCTCATGGTGAGGGCAATGTCAGGGACACCTAGAGGCATTCACTGTCACTTTTCAGAGATAGGGTACCACAGCGTTTAAGACTGTTGACTGCGGGGTGCCAGGGTGACTCTGTCGGTTAAGCGTCTGACTCTTGGTTTCAGCTCTGGTCTCGATCTCAGGGTCGTGGGATCGAGCCCCACGTCGGGTCTGCACTCAGTCCGGAGTCTTTGTCCCTCTCTTTCTGCCCTCTCTCCCCCCGCCGCATGCTGTCTCTATCTCTGAAATAAATAAACAAACAAAAAAATCTTGTTTAAAAAAGACTCTTGACTGAAAGTATTACATTCAGCCAAAAAGAAGGAATTAATTACAAAGATACAGAGATAATTTACAGAATCAAAGGGCAGAAATGCCCCTGGAACTCAGGAAGGAGCTGGAACCGATTCAGCGTGGGTTTCTAATCTCTTGCCAGGGACCCAGACCACTGGTCACCAAGCCTGCTGCACACTGCGATCCTTTGGAGAGCTGTAACAGTGACCGAGCCCTAGCCCTAATTCGGATTCTGATTTAATTGGTTTGGGGTTCAGCCTGGGTATTGGGCCTTTTGAAAGCCCTTCGAGTGATTCTGGCTTCAACGAATTTTGAGACCATTGTCCTAAACTAATTCGATCCTCTGTCCTTTTGTCCTAGCCGCCTGGGAGTGCTGGGGCTTTAGTCAATACCCATACTCTCCTCTCTGTGCTTACGCTGCTCGACTGCAGGAGGAAGTCACCACCAGGCAGGTCTTAGTAGAAGTCATCATTTATATGAGCTCAAAGACCTCAGCTGGGGCCTCCACAAAGCCCAGAATCCTCCTAGGTTTTCCAGGATGCTTATTTCCCCAGTCTTTGCAACAGCGATTTCGAACTTTCTCTGCCTCTTCATACTGGATCAAATTGACATCCCCAGAGCCACTGGGCCCTGCTCACATTCTCCCACCCTACCCCACCAAGCCTGTGCCTTGCTTCCCCACCCGAGTCATCCTGATAAAGGTTCACATAGTTCCTGGCCTCGCCCCCTCTGCCCCACCGCCGACTGATGGGGGTGGCTCAAGCACCCCACATCGGCTGGACCGGTGCCCGCAGGTGCAGGCTCCCCAGTGGCTGCTCATAGGGGCCCGGAGTATCACCCAGATGTGTAGGCCAGACTCTGGCCCACAGGACACAGATGACAGGATAGAACCAACAGACCGTTTGCAGAGTCTCTGGAACTATCCTGCAAGACACATGATTCGATGTGTCGATAGTGAAGCCGGGTACAGCTTGCACTCCCTCGAGTGCACTGACCTGAGCTCCTGCCTCCATGCTATCTCCAAGCTTCCCTGGGGTCATACCTGCTTTCCATAAAGTTCACATGGAAACTCTTGCCTCAGATTCTGTTTTCGGGGGGGAAGCAAGCTAAGATATTCTTGAACATGAAGACAGTTTTGCCCAGTAACTCATAGAAGAAATACAGGCCAAAGGAGTGGAGCCAACCGTCCTGGTTTGCCTGGGATGGCAGGGCCCGGGATCCGAGCTTTCGGGACCAAAACTAGAAGAGTCTTAGGAAAACCGGGACCAGCGAGGAGAGGAGACCTCACAGGAGGAAGTGCACACGCAGCTTCCCACCTCCAAAGGACACACTCCCTGTCGGGGCAGCTCCTGGCCTTTTCTCCCACGGGCAGGTGGACTCTGAGAAAACACACGGGTATGTTGCCGGTCCTCTGTCCTTCCTTCAGGACACGTGTTGGGTGTCTTTCGGCACCAGGCTTGGTGCTGGGCCCTGGAAAGATGAGGACAAATAAAGGCGGCACAAGGAAGTCGCGGGATGGTAGTGGAATGGTACTTGTTTTGTGAAAGGGGAGGTCTCTGCACAGCAGCCTCCAAAGGCTGACAACCCCGGCTTGAGGAGAAGTGGTTTTTTAAGGGGACCTTCTGGACAGAAGCATACCTTGGGCATCAGAAGACAGTAGATGGCCACAACCCAATCTTCCTTAAGACCCACGGTTTTTGTAGCCCCCGAGGCTGGGAGTACATGTGGGGGATGAGCTGGGAGGATAGAGCTTGACAACAGGTGTGTGGCACGGCCATCATCTCTGGGGCAGAATAAGGATGCCTAGCCTCCGGGTGTACTTAAGGGTGTGGTTACACGAAAGAATTGGAGGGGGGTGCTGTGCTCAAAGTTTCAGAACACAGATTGGTCATCATGGCGGATCTGTTCAAGATGTCAGTCTGGTTCATGCGGTCCCCTCAAATGCTCAGGATAAAATGGAAGGCATGGTTTAGTTCAGTAAATTGAGACTGATACTTGGAAAATCCTAAATTAGCAAAGGAAAAGAAGGTAAAGGGTATTGGTATGCTGGACACTAACTCCCAGTGAGTGGAAGCCGAGGGGCTGGTGAGAAAGGGCTGTGCTCTGCGAGCGTGTGCGAGGGCAGGGATGGGCTCAGGCAGGGTGTTTCTGCTTCTACTCACTGTGCTTCATTATCACAAGTACCAGAAACCCATGGGTCTCATGGAAAAAGAGGGCATTTGTTTCAGTGGCGCTAAGAGGATAAAGAGAGATAATGTGTGTCAACTCCTTACCAGTAGTGAACTTCATGGTGACTCTGAGAGTTCTACGCAGTAACTCACTGTGCTTCATTATCACAAGTACCAGAAACCCATGGGTCCCACGGAGAAAGAGGGCATTTGTTTCAGTGGCGCTAAGAGGATAGAGAGAGATAATGTGTGTCAACTCCTTACCAGTAGTGAACTTCATGGTGACTCTGAGAGTTCTACGCAGTAATCTCCCCTTTGGAGATGAAGAGCAGGGAGGAAACAAGCATTATGTAGCAAGACTGTGCAAGCTAGTCTCCAAAGATGGTACCCCAGAGAACCATTCCTCACAGGGTTCGTGCTCGTGTGTTGTCTCTTGCCCTTGAATCTGGGCTGGCTCTGATGTCCTTTTACCAACAGAATGTGGGGGTAGCAATGCTGAGTGATGCCTCAGGCCAGGCCACAGGAAGTCTTACAGCTTCTGCTTTGGTGGCTCAGAGCCGCCATTCTAGGAGAAACTAGCCACGTGTTTGCGGTCCGACTTCCCCAAGACCTGTGAGGGGACCTGCGCTAGCCCTGGGAAGAGCCACTTGGGAAAGACTGCCTGGCTGACCGCCCGCTTTCCAGCCATCCCAGCTCAGGCACTGGGCCTGTGCGAGATGTCTTTAGGATGTCCAATCCAGTCAACCTTTCGGAGACGGCAGCCCCAGACGCCGCCTGACTGCATTCGCCGGGGAGACCCCCAGCAAGAACCACCCATCTGAGCTCGCCAACACCCAGCACCGTGGGAGACATAACCTACTGTTTCAAGGCACCATGCCAAGTGCCATCTACAATGGCTCCCAGGGACCCCCGCGTCCTTTACATCCCTGTATGATCTCCACCTCTTGAGCGTTGGATGCACCTGCGATTTGCTTCTAAATAAAAGGTTAGAGTAAAAGCGGTGGGATGTCTCTTGTGAGATTACGTGACTTCTATCTTGCCCTGATTCTCTGGTTCTTGTCACTCGCTCACGCGGATGAAGCAAAGCTGTCACATGAGAAGGTGCCCTGTGGGAAGCCCCAGGCGGCAAGGCAATAGTCCACAAGGCATGAGATGCTACCCAGAAGCACGAGTGTGATCCTGGAGACGGAGCCTTCTCCCGGCTAGTCTTGAGGATAACTTCAGCCCCAGGTGGCACGGTGTCTCCGTGTCTACGGCCTCAATGAGCACCTGAGCCAAAGGACCCCATTAATTGCACCTGGATTCCTAACCCCCAACAGCTGTGTTTCAGTTTCAAAAAGGAAACAAAACTTTATTATTATAGAAACCTAATAGAAACAGAAGAAGAAAGGAAACCACACATAGATGAAGGTAAATAACAGGCAATAGATGAGAATAAGGCAAAGTTACATCAAATCGGGTATTTATGACATCCAACCTCGGCAGCTGGGGAAGCCCCGTGGAGATAAGCCAGGCTGTGGTCCCACTGGAGAGGCCTGGGCAGAGATCCTCCCCTCTAGTGAGACTTCCCACGGATCATCCCCATAAGGGCCATATTTATAGGGGCAGTAACAGGGTTTAAAACGAAATATTTGTTCACCCGAATGCAGTTTGGAGCGATCTGCACTCCCATGTTACCATGTTTCTATATCTTCAGGGAGCCTGGGCTATGTGTGTCTGCCTCCCTTTCCTAGATTCCATTCCAGGGGAACAGCCCCGCCTGGATCAGGACAGGACGTGAGACAAGGTTTGCAGCTCTTGACGTCCAGAACAGAAGGGTCAATTCTGATCTGGAGGCCAGAGAGTACATTTCAAACAACCAGGCTCCCAAGGTCATTCACACAGCACGAGTCTCACCAACAATATTCCTGAGCCTGCCTGTGTGCACATGGGTCAAGGCAGCCGTTTATGGGGGACAAGTCACAGAAACATTGACCCCTAGAGAACACCCACAGAAATATTCTTTTTTAAAGATTTTATTTATCTATTTGAGAGAGACACAGCAAGAGAGGAAACACAAGCAGGGAGAGAGGGAGAGGGAGAAGCAGGCTTCCCACTGAGGAGGGAGCCCTACACAGGGCTTGATCCCAGGACCCGGGACCGTGCCTGAGCAGAAGTCAGACGCTTAAATGACTGAGCCACCCAGGCATCCCAGCGCACAAATAGGGCAGTTTTCCTTTTTAATAAATCTTCCATTTAGGGGTGTTAGGGACTGAATGTTTGTGTCCCCCCCACCCCTCAGCTCTCATTCATTCATAGTTTGAAGCCCTAAACCTCCCACTGCAGCTGAATTTGGAATAAGGAAGTAATCAAGTTTAAGGAGGTCATAAGGGTGGGGCCCGGATCTGAGGGATTGGCATCTTTATTAGAAGAGACGCCAGAGAGCTCCTGCTCTCTTTCTATTTCTGTCTCTGTCTGTCTGTCTCTCTCTCTCTCTCTCTCACACACACACACGCACACACACACACTCATCAAGGAAAGGTCACGTGAGGACACAGCCAGAAGGTGGCTGTCTGCAAGCCAGGAAGAGAGTCCTCACCAGAAAGGAAATCAACCAGTATCTTATCTTGGACTTGTAGCCTCTAGAACTGTGGGAAAAAACGTGTTGTGGAAGCCATTCAGCCTACGGTATTTTGTTACAACAGCCTGAGCGACCAACACAAAGGGTTAGAGAGAGTTGCCGTCCGCCGTCCGTTTCCTTCCTGTTTAACTCTGGGCCCAGCTAGATCATGAGCACCGGATGTTAGCCACTACTGATTCTTATTAATAAGATGTAAAGAGATCACCACAGTCTGTTTACAGAGTGCTAGACAATGCTCATTGTTGTATTAGGAAGTGAATTCGAGTCCCCTGGGGTGTCATCTCCTGGGGTGTCAAGAGCATTTGCAGGTAGGCCCCTTGAGATGTTGCTGTCAGCCTTAAAAAACAGCAAGGAGTCAGCAAACTACAGATCGGTGGACTTGACTTTGGTTCAGTTCTGAGAAAATGATTTAAAGGGATGGTGTGCTAGCCCTTAGAAAACGAAATGAAGGGTACCTGGGTGGCTCAGTTGGTGAAGTGTCCACCTTCGGCTCAGGTCATGATCCCGGGGTCCTCGGATAGAGTCCCGCATCAGGCTCCTTGCTCAGTGGAGAGTCTTCTTCTCTCTCTCTCCCTCCCTGCCTTCTGCTCCCCCTGCTTTTGTTCACTGTCCCTCTCTCAAATAAATAGACCAAATCTTTGGGAAAAAAAAAAAAGAAAATGAAATTAAACGTTCGGTATTAGTAGGGGTTTTTCTAATTAGACCAATCTAATTTCTGATACTTTGATCCTTTTTTAGGTTTCAAATACATATATACCCACTGGACCAATCTCCCAATTAAGTGGGATTACTGGGGAATGCTGTGAAACATTGTGTATATGGTTTTAGAAGGCTTTTAAAATAAGAACAAAGTTGATAAATGTGGGCTGGGAGCCTCTGAGGTCAGATAGCCTATGTATATATCTAACGGCCTGTTTGCTCCTGGCCTTTGCTGGTCACTCGGACCATGTCACATTCTTCAGTTCTTGGGGTACCAACATCGGAAGAGCATGAGCCTGGGGTCAGGTCATCCTAGTTTCTCACCAGTAGTCCCTGAGAAAATCACTTACCCTCTTTAAGGCCCCCATCTCCTCTCTGTAAAATGAGGGTAATGACCACGGATAACTCATCAGGTTGCTGAGAGAATTCATTGGCTCAGAGCTTAGGCTTTGCAGGTGGTCAGTAGTTGCTGGTTCTTGTCACTGGACAGCGTGGTCCTGAGTGGAGATCCCAGGGGGCATCAGTAGAACGGAATCGTGAACTGAATGGGTGGAAGCTGCCAGAATACCAGCTCCCTCTCAGGCTGATAACAGACCTCACCTGCAGTGTGCCCCATTCTGAGCTTAGTGAGGAAACTTGCTGAACAGAAGCTCCGAGGAGGGGACCTGGAAGTGACTGGAGGAAATCTTCTATGAGGGATGGTTGACAGATTAGACAGGCTTTCTTGGAGCTCCAGAATTTGTTGGGCACCTTTCCCCTCATCATAGACACTGTCACTGTGCCCTTCTATCCCTTTTCCATCACGGTTGTAACTGTGTCGTTATTCAGATGTTATCTGTTTGCTGGCTGTGTCCTTCACCAGAAGAGAAGTTCCAGGAGGACAGGGATTGTCCCACATATTCGAGTTGTGTTTCCAGAACTGAGGGAATTGTGTAGCACACACTGAATACTCAGTTAGTGTTGGAAGAACACATCAATGAGAAAAAGAGAGCTTGAAGAGGTGCTGGACAGCAGGCACTGGTTTATGTTCCCTGGCCTTGTTGCCGTGAAGACCCCTTTTCCTCCAAGCATCTATGAAAAGAATCAGAGGAATAATCCTTTGTTATCATTTCATTAAGAGTTGTGGTTTAGGATTCAGGATGGTAATGGAATTTGTCATTATTACTTGGTATCCAGTCCACGGCTCTGCCTGGTCTCCCCCCTGCCCCCCAATCCCTCCAACTTCTCAAGCCCCTCCCACTTGGAGATCAACCCAAACTGCATTGTCTCTCCTCTCCCACCCAATCCCACCCCAGGTGAGTTAGGTGCCCTTCCTCGGGGCTACTGTGGCAGTCTGTGCTTGTCACCCTCAGTTTTGATAACTGACTTTGCCTGTAAGTTTGTTGAGGGCAGGAACTGAATGCTATTTGTGTTGGTATCTTCCTGCCAATACCAGTGAGCTCGTGGGGGGCGTAGTGCTTGAATAAGGAAACATGAGGAAGAAAACTTGAAGTCTATTTCCCCCATTCAGATTGACTTTAAATCCATAGCAATGAGGGCACAGGGCACAGGGACATTTTGACAAATGCTCCATAGAGAATCTTGGAGATCTCCCAAACCGTGCCTCTCCTCTGTTCTTGATCACAGAAACTGACGACTGTGAGCCAAGATCTTAGGTCAGGAAAGTGCTTTTGGTCAGCGGATCTTGTCACACTGTGAAACGAACTGCGACAGGACCGGCCGGACACTTGCTCCTATTCAGCGCCTAAGCAGGACCCAGGCTTGCACCATCAATTATGTTTTCAGCTCTGTGGGCTGGGGGCGTGGGGTCCGCACCTGCTGCTGCCTGAGGGACGGTGTTTGCATCCCTGATGGAAAATCTGCGTGCTGTGGTAGCTCTACTCTAGAAAAAGTTTGCAGAAACTACAGAAAGAGCCTGGAAAGCTCTCCTGGCACCCCTTGGGGGCATCAGAGGTTTGCTCCGGCTTTTAAGCTCTTTGGGTCACAAACCTTTTTGAGAATTTGGAAAGTTATAGCTCTTCTCCCCGGCAGAATGCAGACACCCATAGTGTCTCTTGCACAACTGAGGGCACTCATGGTCTCCTGTGATCCATTCTTAAAGCCCTGATTAAGATGCCCTGGAAGCCAGAGGGTGGGTGTTTTAACGTGCTGTCCCCTCAGCAAGGGACAGGAGTAGGAGCCAAGCCATTCATTCCTTCAATCCGCTCGGGAACCCTGGGCGGAGCCCGCTCGGGTTCGGGGCCCGCCTCTGTGCTCCTGGGGCGCAGGCGAGGCAGACGCGACGCGGGATCCCCTCCTGTGGAGCCGGTGAGCGGGGTCTGAGGGGGGCAGAGCCCGCCCTGTCCCTGCCCCGCGCCCCGGCCGCACCGCACCCTCGCCCGGGCCCCAGGCGCCCGGCCGTGCCGCTCCCGCCGCTCCCGCCCCTCCCGCCGCTCGCGCCGTTCCCGCCCCTCCCGCCCCTCCCGCCGCTCCCGCCGCTCCCGCCCCTCCCGCCCCTCCCGCCGCCGCGCGCCCGCTTCCGCGCACGTGACGCCGGCGGCGCGTCGCGCTCTGACGAGTTCCCCGGAGCCGGCTGCTCCCGGGCCGCTGTCGCTCCGGCTGCGGCTGTCGCGGGGACTGTGCGGCGCCGGGCGGGCTCGGGGCGCGGGCCGGGGCCGAGGGCCGGGGCGCCGCGATGGAACCGTGAGTGCGGGGCGGGCGGGCGGGCGAGGCGGGCCGGGGTTCCCCCCACCCCGGCTCCCGGGCCCGGAGTTGGGTTTCCGCGTCCAGCTCCCGGGAGCCCCGACGCCGGGCCCTCCGCCCACGTGGAGCTCGGGACCCCGGGGAGGGAGCGCTGCTGGGGGCTCCGCGGGGGTGGCTTGGCGCGAGCAGTGCAGACCGGGTCGGGTCCGGGACGGGTCTCGGCCACAGTGAGCCTCAGGAGGGCCCTTCGAGGCCAGCTCTGGCCCTGCTCGCTCCCGAGAACCGGTGACCCCCGCCCTACAGGAACGCCCCTCCCGGAGCCCCTCGCCGCCCTTCCTGGGGCAGCCCGGGGCCCACCCTCTCCGCTGGAAGGGCGGTGGCCCCCTGCCCCCGCCGCCCCCTCTTCATCCCCTCTCTGGTAAAGGCACCCAGAGCACCCCCACTCAGCTCTCTGTGATCCAGCCCAGCGGAGGGCGAAGAGAGGTGCTTTCCGGTGGCTTTTTGATGATGTTGGCACGTTGGGAGCCTGCCACAGCCCCTTTAGATCTCCGGACACCGAGTTTTATGAGTTTTAATTTGCTGACTTTGGGCCTTATTTCCTCTGTGAAGTTCAGGGATTTTAAGTGGCAAAACCTGTCCAGGGCCCCATAGACGCCATCCTTAAAGCTTGCCTTTGACGCAGTACAGTCACCTGGGTGCCTCCCAGGGGACATCCGGGAAAAGAGAAAATAAAATAAAAAAAAAGTTTAGCGCATGAGTTGCAAAAAGTCAGGAGTCACAGAGAAGGAATGCCTGGAGCCTGTGCTGCGCGGAGCCGCGTCTGCGGCCGGAGCCGGGGAGGGCGGGTTCCCACAACTGCAGGCAACCTCCAGACCGGGCTGTGTGAGTCTTTGTGTGTTCGGGGTTGTGGAGGCTGGAAGGGTGTGCATCGGAGGGCTGCCTGTTTCTCTGACTGTGGACAGAGGGCAGATCAGAGGGTGTTGCCAGAATGCAAACACATGTGATGGAGGGAAAGCTTTTTCCTCCTGCGACCTCAGAAGTCTCTGACTTCGGTTATTCACTTCAGCAGAGGAAGCCAGGCTGGCATAAACTGTGGATGTTTTAAAGGTCTTTCTCTTAATTATACCCCAGGCAGAGGGGGGTTGGCATTACGGCCTCTGTACGACTCTGGGGTACCATTCCTTCGTGGTGTCTGTTAGCAGCGTGCTGGAATGTGCCTGACGATGCCTTCTGGAGTTGTGGCCAGTTGTGACTCTGTAACAGAGGGCCACGAGAACAAATGCTCTTGTTGCCAGATGCCACAGAGAATCCCACCGCGAGAAAGCTGGGAAGGGGCGGGAGCAGGAAGAGAAGCCGGAGAAAGAAAGCGGTGGGGGAGAGGTAGGGGAGAGCGGAAGAGCAATGAGCAGTCTGGAGGCTCTGGGCTTAGCGGGTGGGGGGTGGGGCAGGTCAGTGGCGCTGTCACCTCCCCGCTCACAGGCGGCCCAGCCTACTCTTTTTAAAAGGGCAGGAGAGATCGCTATCAAAACCAGTCTGGGTGAAGAGTTCCTGGTTCTTAGAAGCTGTGCGCTGAAGTTGCCTGCGAACTCTGCTCCTTTTCTCATCATGCCAGGCAAGGGCCAGCTGCTGGGGGTTCAGGAGGAGAGGACGGTGTAGTGCGGGGCAGAGCCGGTCTCGGACCCTTGCTACCGTGACTTCCTGTTTGAGCTGCAGCGCTACACGTCATCGTTGGGATTTCTCAGTTCGTTTGTTGCTTTGCTCTTGCCTTTCCCTGCAGGTGGGCAGAAGGCTGGTGTTTTGTGTGTGTGTTGCTGGGTATTTGCAACCAGTTTTGAAAGAATGTATCTTAGGGGTGTCTCTCTCATCCTGGGTGCATTCAAGTGCCGAGCACGTTAAGTAGGTTCCCCTTCTGCCAGCAGTGAAGGGGTGTGGCACAGACTAATGAGCACAAACCTTGTTGTGGTTTCTGTGTCCCAGGCCCTCAAGTGTCCCCGTGTTTGAGGGGACACTAGGCCTGGGTCAGTATCCTATTCTTGTAATGACAGTTTTTTAGGACTGCGTCTCTTAGGAACCTTTTTTTTTTTTTTTGAACCAAAATGATCTCTAGGGCTAATAAAAAATGAGTATTTACTTTGTGCCAGATACTGCTGTGAGTGCCTTATGTATGCCATTTCATGGGATCCTCACAGCGACCCTCCCTTGGAGAAGTTTCTCTTAGCATTCCCATACAACAGATGACAACACTGAGGTGCAGAGAAGTCACATGAGTTTCTCAATGCCACAGTACATCGCAGAGCTGAGACTTCAGCCCGAGTAGTTGACTCCAGAGCCCACGTTCGTGACGTGAACACTCCCAGCAGCTGGCAATGATGGAGCACTTACCAGAGCTTTCGTGTAATAGCTCCTTGAGTTATCACCGCAGCCCTGGGCCGGGGGGCCCCCTTGATGTTGGGCGTTTGATAGTTCAGGGAGTGGCGGTCATGAGAAGGAGAGTGGCTCACCCGGGTCCTCCTGCTGCAGCCCCACCGTCCGCCTTCAGACCCCGGGTTCTTCACCAGGTGCACTGCCTGGAGCAGGGCCAGGGCGCTGCCCTTGGCTGGCACCTTGCCCATGCTGACCAGTGTGTGGCCTGCTTCCTTGTTCTCTTTGCCCCAGGAAGGGTATTCAGTGGCCTGTCACGGTCCTGGGTGGGAGTCACTGGGTGTGCAGCCTGGTAAGGGTACATGTGAATTCACGGTTCCTTGAGAAGGGTAGAGGGGCATAGTGCTCATTAAAATACATATCAAGGTTGTTGGGCCTTGAGTGTTTGCATAATGGCATTTTGAAGAGGTAATAATGTTATTTGTGATATATTCAAGTTTGAAATTTGGATGTATTCAGATATATTCAATATATTTCACGGATGGGAATTTCACAGTTCTCTTCTTTGCCTTAGAGTTTTTTCTTCTCAAAACCCATTCAGTGGTAGGTTTAAAACAGGAAGATTTTGGTGAGGGAGTCAAAGAATGAGAGAGAGAGAGAGAGAGAGAGAGAGAGGGGGTCCTTCCTTTCCCCCTCTGTTCTTGGGGGTTCAAATCCCACCCCCACTCCTGCCAGCTGTGACCTCAGCAGCAAAGGCCTCCCTGGGCCTCTATATTTCCGTATGTCAGAGGGCGGATAATACCTGCCTTGCAGGACAGCACCTTGCTGAGTCCCAAGTAGGTGCTTAGGGAGTGACAACTGCCCTCTTCTTCAGTTGGGTGAGTTCTGAGCTGAAGGAGGGGAGATACTACATAGTGGATCCTCAGATATTGGTAGGATGAAGACTTTTTTTTTTTTTTTTTTTTTTTTTAAGAAAAAGTAGAGGGAGGGGGAAACGGACAACCTTAACGACTGTAACGAACCTGACTTGAGTTCTTCTTGTATGCTTACTGTACTGTCCTGGGCTTGTCTTGCTTTCATCTATGTCCCCCAACGACCCTGGGGGTATTCTGCTTGTCTCTGATTTACAGAGGAGGATGCTGGGGCCCGGAGAGTTACCTAGCTTGCCCACAGTTGTCTGCCTCGTGAGTGGGGGAGTCAGGATCTGAAGCCAGGCTGATAGTCACCAGGCCAGCGCTTTGGACCACGGGAGAAGAGATTATTTTTATACAGATTATGAAAGAAAAACAAAATCTTTGCTAAAACATGAGAATGCACTAAGAGATTGAAAGTCCCTTCCCACTGCCCAGATGCTAATTTTTTGGTTCTAGAGTGGGAAATCTGGGAACAAATTGAACAAGTAGCAAAATCTGTGATAACAGAAATATTTTCAGTCTTACCTACCTACTGTATCGTGACTTGATGAGGCCAGATAAAATACGTATTTATAGAAGTGGGCCTCCTGGCTGCTGTTTCCTCCTGCCTTCCTGCAGGTGCTGGCTGTCACTGAGGGTTGCAAAAGGCAGATTCTGTCCCATCTCCAACTGCAGCGCTAAAAGCGCCCTGAGGTGTTTTCTCGCATTTTTTGCTCAGCCAAGTCCTTCCGTTTCAGGATCATTCTGCTTCGGGCTCATGAAGGGGCTCATTGAGCGTGTGCCTCCCCCACAGCTTGTCTCTAGTGCTGTTTTATTAACTCTTATGGGGCCTGCGTGGGAGGGGAGGTGTCTAGTGGGAAAGTAATGTTGGCTCTAGCAGTGCTGGAGGCTCGGCGGCCCTGATGGTGACACTGGCCTTCCAGTGGGCCAACAGGGGAAGGCACTTGTTTGGAAATATGCACAAGATGGGCACACATGGCTGACGGGTGATTGGATTATGGCTGCGCTTGGGGAGACTAGCTTTCCAATAAAGGTGTTTTTAGTTTCTCTAGCAAATATGTCTGTGATATTTTAAATCACCCACAAAATTGAGGTTAATTTAGAAGGGACCTAAAAAGTCCAAGCCAACAATAAGGGGATGGTCTGTTTCAGGGCATTTGAAAGGTCTTCCAAAGGCCTGGGGGCTCTCAGGAGGCCTGCATTTTCCAATATGTGTATTAAATGCCTGCGTGTGAGAAGAGATGTGGCCTGGAGATGGATACTGGTGTATGGGTCCCCTCAAGAAGAGAAGAAGGAGGGACAGCCGTCCTGTGCTGGCAGGGTTTTGCTCGAGGCCTTCCTGCTGTGATTATCCAGGGAGAAGATTCCACTAGCCACCGTACTTGATGGCCAGGCTGTTTAGGGGGAGGGGGAGTCCTCTCCCTGCTCCCTAGTAGCTTATGCCAATTGGAGGGAACGCTCGGGAGGAACAGGAACACTTGGGAGATAATGAATGAAGGTTGCATGGGTATTTTCCCGTGTCTGGCGTCCACACAGATAGATGGTACTTTGTCTTCAGGCGCTTGGCCATGTTGCTGTAATAGGTTAAAGATATGAGAGGCAGCTAAAGGTGGGAAAGCTTCCTGGAGGAGGTGGGACATGCAGGTGCACCCTGCTGAGTCCTATTTTGATGGTTTGGTGGTGAGAAGAGAGAGCATTTCCCAGCAGAGCAGTGTTTGCAAGGGCTGGTCTGGAGTCCAGCTTAACCATGTTGGGAAACAGAGAAATTAAGCCCCAGATGCTGATGCTTGGGTTTGAATGCTGCCTCAGCCTGAGCTCGCACATCTGGGAAATGTGCCTAGTGGTCGTGCCTACCTCGGAGGCAGCTGTGATGACCGGGGAAGGTAGTAATCCACGTGGGGTACATGCAGCACGGTAGGAATCCCAGGGAGGGATCTGGAACCTTGATGGAGTGGCTGTGGGGAGCCAGAGGCTTCTTGTGTGGGGTCGCATGCCAGCGTGTCACAGCCCGGCAGAGGCAGCATCTGGGAGGCCAGCACAGTGGCCCTGCTGGGAAGGAAAAGTTAGGAAGCAGGGCGCTTCTTCTCCTGGCCCGCTGCAGGCGCAGGACTACTGAGAGTCGAGCATCCTCAGAGGTGACCCCAAGGTTTTAGGATGTGGGCTGGAGAAAGGGTAGAGGCAGGAAATGGCCAGTGGAAGCAGCTTTTTCATTTATTATTTTGTGCTTTAATGGGTTCAGGTTTAAACTTATTGACTGTAAAGTGGTGTGGATTCCTGAATGTAAACGTCCTGGGAGACTCGTCTCAGAACAGAATCGGGGCAGACAGGGGCTTGAGGACAGTTCCTGGAGGTGGGAGGGGGCCTGAAGGGAGGAGCAGGAGATCCCCCGGGCTCAGAGAGTCCACACAGTGCGGGTCCCGGAAGGGGATGGGCGCCAGCAGAGGTTGACATGCAGGATGTTAGGTCAAGGCTCCTGGGTCAGAGGGCTCTTGGGGATGGGCTCCGTGCCTTTTGGGCATCACAGTCTTGCCTCTGAGCGTTTACAGAGCAGTCCTCTGTTAGTGGCCTGATCAGAGGGCGTACAGGCTGTCTACTGACAGGGATGGGCCCGGGCCGCTGCTTAGTTTAGGTTAGCTTGCTTGTTAGAAACACATCCGTGTTTCGGGTGGGAGGTGAAGCGGGAGGTAAGCCGAGAAATGACTGGGAGCGTGGTTTGAGCAGGAAGTGGCTATGGGGCAGCTGGGACTAGGGGATGTGAAGCGAGACCGAGACCGGCTGGGCGGGGGCGGGGCCTCGGCTCCTCGCAGCTACCAGTGTCTTGGTGGCGGCATCTCACGGTTCGCCACTGTGACCGGACAACGGTGTAGACCTCTGATTTGTCCTGAGTAGGAACATGTTCCTGAGGTTTTAGAAGTCTCTAGAGTTTTGGTGAACTGCTTCCAAGTGTTTAGACATGAAGTTGAGAGTGGAAGGAGCCCTGGCGAGGAGGCACCGTTGTGTGGAACTGAGCTATCTTGGTGACAGCCCCGGCCCATGACATCCTGTGGCTGGAGGGGGTCTCTGGAGCCCAGGACCCCCCAGCTGAGGAAGCCGGGAAAGGTTTACTGCTCATCACGAAGGTGAAAACGCAGAAATGTGGCTCCCTGCCCAGCCGGTGCCCCGCAAGCCGAGCTCATGGACGTGGTTGTGCCCAGTGACATTTCCTTGGGCAGGGGCTTCTTTTGCTTTCTCTCCTTTTTCCGTTGAATTAGGTGAGGCCTCATTTCTGAACCGGGAGAATCTGTAATACATTGGATGTAAGTGGCAGTTTTAAGAAAGGGAAGTGATTATCATGTGATATCTCTGATATGAGGAATTTGAGAGTCAGGGTGGGAGGTTTGGGGGTTAGGGGAGGGAAAAAATGAAATGATGGGATCGGGAGGGAGACAAACCATAGGAGACTCTCAGTCTCCCGAAGCAAACAGGGTTGCTGGGGGTGGGAGGGGAGGGATGGGGTGGCGGGGTGAGGGACACTGGGGAGGGTATGTGCTGTGGTGAGTGCTGTGAAATGTGTAAGCCTGATGGTTCACAGACCTGTACCCCTAGAGCA
The DNA here is from genome assembly GCA_003697995.1 of Taxidea taxus jeffersonii. Lineage (NCBI taxonomy): Eukaryota > Metazoa > Chordata > Mammalia > Carnivora > Mustelidae > Taxidea > Taxidea taxus. The sequence continues at coordinate 29,794 of RCUC01127608.1, forward strand.
AATAATACTTATATGTTAATAAAATAATTTTAAAAAAAAGAAAGGGAAGTGCTAGCTTTGTATTGAGCCCCCGGGGCGGGAGTGGGGGGTGAGGGGTGAGGAGGATAGGGAGGGGGGAATGGCACAGCGCCCCTCAGTGGGCATGTGCTGCAGGAACTTGACCTTGTGCTGTTGGGGGGCCTGGGTGGTTTCTTTCCTGTCCTTACCTCTCATGCTAAATAACTGTTTTCCTGCCAAGCCATTGATAATATGTTCTAATGATAGTGTTTAAAAATCAAAATTTAGGGGCGCCTGGGTGGCTCAGTAGGTTAAGCCTCTGCCTTCGGCTCAGGTCATGATCCCAGCGTCCTGGGATCGAGTCCCCCATCGGGCTCCCTGCTGAGTGGGGAGCCTGCTTCCCCCTCTCTCTCTCTGCCTGCCTCTGCCTACTTGTGATCTCTGTCTGTCAAATAAATAAAATCTTTTTTAAAAAGGTCAAAATTTAAATACAATTAGTTTTACTCTATTTTTTTTTTGCCTCTAAGTAATCTCTCCTGGGAGCCCTCTCTGCCCCTCAGAGCCCCTGCCCGGGCTGGGGTGGGCAGATCACCATGAGAGCAACAGACTAGGGGTGCTAGATGATTCTGGGTAATTTTTTAAATAACTTGAGGTTTACAAGAAGACTGGCAGAGAGAGTACAGAGGGTCTGCACACCCATCAGCCAGCTTCCCCTCATGCTGGCGTCTCGGCACTGTGGCACGTTTATCAAAACTAAGAGAACGACATGGGTGTAGTCCTGTGAACTATAGACTTGAGCTGCCTTCCCTAACGTCAGTCCAGTCAGCGTCATGCAGGGTTTTTTCAAAGTGAAAATGCCCGTGTACTCCCTTCTGCAGACTATGCAGAGGAACCGCATTCTTGGCCTGGACACCTGCAGATAGCAGAGCAGTGACAAAGAGGACCTTGTTCTGACGCCGGCCCCACCTCCCCAGGGCTTTCCCCAGAAATGCTGTCGTGGAGGTGGGTCTCCTCAGTTCTTCCTGCTCCCCCCAGCCTCCTTCCTGGGGACCGGTACTTACCGCCGGGGGCAGAGCTGTGACATCTGGGGCAAGTGTTCCGCAGTCTTGGACCTCAGTGTCCCCGTGTGTAAGTTGAAGGGCTTGGACTTCCTCCCTGAGGTCCTTTCTGGTTCTACTATTTTAAGGCTTTCAGCTCTCTTAAAACCTTTAGTGTACCGGGGTGCCTGGGTGGCTCAGTCAGTTAAGCGTCTGACTCTTGACTTCAGCTCAGGTCATGATCTCAGGGTTGTGACATGGACCCCTGAGTCAGGCTCCACACTCAGCAAGGACTCTGCTTGAGATTCCCTCTCTCTGCCCCCTCCTCCCCACTGCCCCCTCTCACACACTTTCTCTTTCTCTAAAATCAATCAATCAATCAGTCAATCTTAAAACAAAACTTTAGGGTACCAAATTGGAGTTGGGGCCTGGCTCCTCATTTGTCATGCATAGCAGGGTCATTTGTGGGGTGGCCTTTGGACCCGCATCCCCAAGAAAATGACAGAGGCATGCATTCCTTCATTTCTTCACTGGTGCTGTCATTCTTGAAACACGGTGACACTGACCTCAGAGTTCACTCGCCCAAAGGCCTGGCAGGTGCTGTTGGAGGGAGCCGGCTTGGTTATCTGCAAAGCCACGTCTGAGTGAAGGTGGCTTATGGGCTCCAACCTTTGCCCCGAAATACCAACCAGCTGATTTCCTGCTCAGCAGCTGGGATCTCGAGCCACGTAAAGGAGAGGTTGCACGTGTGCACCAGGCACCATAAAAGCAAATAACCTTTCCCTCCGTTTCAGTGCTAAGCCTGGTTTTCCCTGTCCTGGGGTGTATGTACTGTTCCTGAGGCAGGAGAAGTTCCTCCTTGTCTCCGCTCGCAACACCCGGAAATGGTAGGGGAACAGAAATAATCTAAAAACCAAAGCAAAACAATCCCCCTGCTCTGCCCGATTCTCATCTCTTTGGATTTTTTGGTCTCCACTTTAGGTTATAGGGCAGGGGTAGGCCATTTGGGGGCCACAGCTGGCCCACCACCTCTGTGGTGGGGTTGAATGGGAACGCCGCCACGCGTCCGTGACATCTGGGCTACTTGTAGAGGCAGCACTGAGGGCTGGCGACAGACGCTGTGTGGCCGGCCAAGCCTCAGACATTTATTGTCTCGTCCTTCATGGGTTTCTTTTTTGTTTACTGACACCTCACGTGGGGAATTCTAGCAGAGAACTGATCCCTGCCCCACTGCCATTTTCTTCTGAGCAGAGGACAGCGTAGAGGTGAATAGGCAGGGACCTCCTGATTGGTGTGTGGGGGGGGATGTTGGGATGGATCCGCTCAGGTGCTCTGCGCCCTGGTGTAAGTCACCGAGGAGCGTGGGCAGCTTGCTCAGTGGCATCAGAACCAGACCCCAGGCCCCAGAGCCAGAGTCAGGCCGAGCTTCACCGGGAGGGCTGATGTAGGAGCCCCAGGCCGGGAAGGCACGTTGCGGGCCACCCCGAGGACCAGCTGGTGGCACCCGCAGTTCCCGGTCTGGGCTTGATGGTGCTGGCTCCCAGCTCTGTGGGTTGGCGGGAGTGGATCGGGGTCACCCTCGCCCTCAGGCTCTGCTCTGGCCTCTGGAGGTGGGCGCCGGTGGAGGGGGTCCGACCGCCGCACGTGTGGCCTGGTGAATGAAACACAGTCGTGGGCACCGACGCCTTGGCACACTGCCGTGCCGTGGGGAATGGGGCCTGGCCGGCCCCCTACAGGACGGGGTGTCCTGCCGTGCCGGCCGTCGGCCACCCTGCAGTGGGCCCTGAGATGACTGACGCAGGCAGCTTTGTCAGGTCACCTGGGCTTCGAGTAGCTCCGCTTCTGGGAGGGGGGCCTGATGTAGCCTGGGGTGTTGCTAGTTTGTGGGGGCTCCTGTGGACTCAGCCCCCCGTCTCACCTCCCCCCACCCCCGACTCCTCTGCAGGCTGGCGCCCATGCGGCTCTACACATTGTCCAAGCGCCACTTTGTCCTCGTGTTTGTCGTCTTCTTCGTCTGTTTTGGCCTGACCGTCTTCGTTGGGATCAGAGGTAAGGTGCAGTTTCTGGTCATTGTATCACTTCCAGACACCCTGGCACGTGGCTTTCAGCCTGGCCAAGCGATACCCACCCCTGTCCCCTGCTAAGGGCCCCTGGGCGGAGGGTGATGTGCCACTTCATTCTGAACCTGCTGGGTAGGGGGGCGACCTGGGTCCCGCGCCTTGTAGCAGCCAGGGCTGCAGTTCAGCTTGGCAGCACTGGGTGGCCTGGACTGTGTACCGTTTATTGGACAGTCAGACATTTCTGTCGATGCTGCTGTGCTCGGGACCCAGCCTGGGGGGTCCAGAACATGCTCACTGATGGGGGCCCCAGGCCGGTAAATGGTCCAGTGCAGCACATTCTTGGGGGGACGGCGTGAGACAGCCATGAGCACGGAGTTGGGATGACCAAGGGGAGCCGGGGGGTGGCTTTGGTGATGCCCTGAACTCTTGGCAGGAGGGAGCCTGCAGGTTGGCTTTGGCCTTGTAATCAGGGCCCTGGTGCCCCGGGGTTCCCTGGCACACAGTTTGAGGGGAAGAGCCACACCATAACAATTTTAGCTTCCAAAATGCCTTTGAAATCGTCCAGTCCAACCCCATTTTACACTGATGGAAAACAGAACGAGAGGAGTCGGCCCGTTTCCATAAGGCTCCCAGCAACCTGGTCTCTTCAGCCCTATCCAAGGGGTAGGAGCCCAGGACCTGCCTAGGCTGTTTCTTCTTGCCCTCTAAAATACCCTGTTGAGTGAGCGTGATTTCTGGTAGGTGTTTATTTAATTACGGCATTTCATGTTAAAGCGTGAACAACACAAGGCTTGGCCTGTCCCAGAGGCAGTTGTGCCTCCAAAGGCTAGTTTCTGAGCCCCAGCTGGACTTGGGCTGGTGACTGGCCCCAGGAAGCTGGGCGTGAGGGTGGTCGCTTAGGTGCTTTTTGCCTGCTGATGAGGCACATGATGGTGAGAACAGCTGCCGGAGCCAGCTTTCTCTTTTCCTTCCCGTGACGTCACCAAGGAACAAGTTACCTTAATCCCGGCACAGGACGTAGCAGACATCTTACTCAGTTTTCCTAACTGTCCTTTGAGGATGGGTAGGACCGGCATTGACAGGCTCGCGACTGGAGTCTCATGGGACCTCAGCCAGTTCTTGTTTCCGTCCCTAAGCCACTGTCTGTTGCAGCGTCCTTGATAATACTCAGCAAAATACTCAGCCTTTTCCACTTCTTGCAGAAATGAAGTGATGCACCCCAGCTGAGATCAGAAAAACAAGGTCAGGTTTCCCACATCCCTTTCCTTCTGCCCAGCGAGTACTGGTATTAGGGTTTTCCAGAGAAAAACACCGATAGGATATATGTGGATACCAACAGAGAGAGACTTTTCTGCGCCTTCAGGGCCTGCTCAGGCCTGCGCAGACAGTACCATTTCCATTTGATGAGGGAACGTTGCCATGTGTGCCCAACTCACCGTGGGCAGCGCAGGTCTCATGGTAGCTTGGGGGCCCATGGGTATGTATTTAGTCTCTGCTGAGGCCCGGCCACAAGCCAAGAGCTGTGTCTTGGAAGGAGAGCATATGTGGAGGAGGGCAAGGCTTTGCTCCAGAGTCCCAAGGGCCCGCACGAAGACTCATCCGAAGGGCCCTGCCAAGGGCTCCAAATGGCATCCCTGTCTTCTTCTCCTGACATTTCAGATAGCTCTGCCTCTGCCGGATTGTACGGCACCTGCATAGGCAGCCTGCACCGCAGCCTCGACCTGCTGGGGAGCCTTCTCTTGTTCTGGGCCCCGTCAAAACTTGCACCTTTTTGGGTCACTAGATAAATAGGCCAAAGTGTCACACCCAGACAAGGAGCATGTTGCCTCTAAAACGCACAGAGGCGGGGCCTGCCAGGCACTGTGCCTCTGTTTGGATTGTAGGGGAGCCAAGCACAATAGTTTATCTCTTGCCTTAGAAGGGATAGTCCTCCATGGTGCATATCAGGGGACCCCTGGAAATTTCACTGAGGTAGAAGGCCCCTGCCTTTTAACCAGATTTACTTCCCATCTGCTGACATGCAAGTGTCTTACCAAAGAGTTTAGGGTAGTTTGCTACTTCTTACTCACCAGGTCTGGTCGGCATAATGCCACGATGCGATGGACCAGCACGATGGCTTGTGGAAAGGAAGGATGGCCAAGATCTGTGCAGGCTGTGATGTATGGCCAGGCGTTACAAACCTTTGGGGCAGGACAGGGAAGTGAAGGTGTGCTGCTGGCCTGGCTTCTGGCGGGCCTTGTTCTCAGGGACAAAGAGAACGGTATTTGCCAGAGCGAATGCCCAAGGATGTGTGACTTTGCTTACGCGGGTACAGCAGCGGCAGTTGGAATCACCGCCTGGTTCAGCTGATGGTGGTCCACTGTCCTCTCCACCTACCCTCTGCCCTGGCCAGACAGGCGACGTGAACGGGCGTGGTGGGAATCTTTCACACCCTCAGTGGGAACACTGCTGTCTGCAGTCTAGGAATGTGACACTGGTTTTGATAGTATTTTTGTAGGTAGAGGCTGTCCTGGTGACTTCCAGTTGGCCTTTCCTGCCAGAATAGCCCTCACTCCACAACGCGGGGAACCAGTATGGGGATTCTGCCAGCTGCTGAGTATATCTGTTGCAATTATGCCTTCTGGAACTGGGGAGTCAGCCATAGGGTGGGTTCAGGTACCCACTGGACCCATTGTGACACATGCCTGAGCTAAAGCCCCATTGATTACCTGACCTCCATAAGTCCCTACTCTGACGGGTAGACCACACTGATGATGTTTGAGGTTTCCTGAAATTGGGGTCAGTTCAGAGCCAGTGTCCAGGGGAGCCCAACATGTATTCCTTTTCCCCAATGTGCAGTTATCTTGGCAAAAAGGCTGTAGGTTCCTTTGGAAGAATGATGTAGCAGTCTACATTTTTGGCGGTATACTGGGTGCTTTCTTAATGGGACCCAGTCTTCTGGAGGTTTGGGTCTGCAAAGTGGTTCAAATCTGGAAACTACTGATGGGCTATGACTCTGTTTTTATGATTCAGGTTAGACTTTTGTTCACTTGACTTAGACTTTTCTGCTTACACAGATCAAGTCTGACTTTAGTAGGCTTCCTGCGGATTTCACTTCTAGGAACGCCGTCATCAACTAGCCAGCCCCATAGGTCTGTGCCGACCAGATTCTTCTGATTGCTGCTTGACTGTTGGGTCCATTACAGTAGCCATGCCCACCTTGCTTTGGGTGGGTGAGCGCCGCTGCTTGGCCCCACTGCTCCTGGGATCCAGTCATTCCCATTGTGCTAGGCTTCCCCAGTTCAGCCACCATGGTTCCTCCTGTAAGATCTGGTTCACAGAGTGGGGCAGTCATAGAGCTCTTTAACGATGCTGGGACAGGCCCCCCCCCCCCCCCCCCCCCCCCCGCCACAAAATTACTCCTTATAGTGGTGAAAGCTCCATGTCCTGAGGTCTCCCAGCAGGTCTTAAATGACAAATCCGCCCCAATGTTACAATTTCCCTAAGCCTCCGAATCCCTTCCTCGCCATGAAACCAAGGCAGGTGTGACATTTCTTTTTTTTTTTTTTTTTAAAATATTTTTTATTTTTTTTATTTGATAGACAGAGATCACAAGTAGGCAGAGAGGCAGAGAGAGAGAGGAGGAAGCAGGCTGTCCGCAGAGCAGAGAGCCCGATATGGGGCTCGATCCCACGACCCTGGGATCATGACCCGAGCCGATTGCAGCGGCCTTAACCCACTGAGCCACCCAGGCGCCCCTAGGTGTGACATTTCTGATTTGCTTACTGGGGAGCACCTTTTGTTGTTTTTTTTTTTAATATTTTATTTATTTGACAGAGACCACAAGTAGGCAGAACAACAGACAGAGACGGCGGGGGAAGCAGGCTCCCTGCTGAGCAGAGAGCCCAATGTGGGGCTCGATCCCAGGACCCTGGGATCATGACCTGAGATGAAGGCAGAGGCTTAACCCACTGAGCCACCCAGGCGCCCCCTTTTGTTGGTTTTTAACCAACCAACCAAACTGTTAGAGCCCTTCCTAACTCCCTGAGCTCCAGTTTGCAATGCAGAATCTCTCCTTGGTGGGTCTGCATCCATAAATTCAGACCTATCCAACTTTATGTTCCTGCCACCATTTTCCCAGCCTTAGTATTCATTCCCACACATGTCCCCCGGATTTCTCTCTGTGTAAATCAGAAGACTCGTGGAGTTATTTTGGAGTGTATGTAGTGAATCTCCTCATGGGCCATATTTGTACCTCACCTTTGGGGGCCTGCTGGAACTTGAGTCTAGTTATGGTTCTAGAATCAGAGAGGGGAGCTTGCTGAGCAGAATCGTCATTGTCTTGCATGGCCATGAGGGGAGTCTGTCTGCTTGAGTAAGGCAGGGGAGGTGGAAGGGCTGCTTCTACAGGGAATGGGGAGAACTCCTCCAGTGGCAAAGAAGATGCATTGAAATTTGGCAGCTCTGTGCCCCTGGCATCATCAGGGTCTTCCTGCCGTCCCCAGACCAGGACCTCCCTGCTTCCCAGCCAGTGTTCTCACTTGAACAGTGAGGCAGCCTGTGAGGCTGGTGTGCAACTTGTGGTGTAATTCAGCCAGCTGCAGGCTGAGATTCAGGGCCTGGTTTTCGGCACGCAGCCCTGTGGCTACAGGCAATAAAGTTTTGCGTCAGGGCGCACCGAAGCTGTCAGATCATTTGTGTAGCACTGGAGCTGGGAATTCAAACCCCAGAGCTCACCTTTTCTTCTGCCGCTTTGTCCAGGGACATTAGGAGCAACCAGTTAACCTCATTCTGTTTGTTTTCCAAAAATACACTAAAGAATCACAAATAGTCACTTAGCTTCTTCGCGTAAGTGGTTGATCAGGAATCCATGCATATTTTCATGAATACCAATGCTGTCTCTACTGCTGGACATGGAGTCATTACCATTTTTGCACCTGCTCAGATTAGAGAACCACTTCCAGAAACCCAAGAATCAGTATGAAAAAACTCTTCCTTGGGGTACCTGGGTGGCTCAGTCGGTTAAGCGTCTGCCTTGGACTGAGGTCTCAATCTCTGGGTCCTGGGATTGAGTCCTGCGTCAGGCTTCCTGCTCAGTGGGGAGCCTGCTTCTCTCTTTCTGCCCCTCCTCCCCGTCCCCATTGCTCATTCTCTCTCCCTGTCTCTCTCAAATAAATAAATACAATCTTAAAAAAAAAAAAAAAAAGAACTCTTCCTCTATAACCACTCTCAGTACCAAATTCTGTATTAGGGTTCTCCAACGAAACTGAACCAATAGGAGGCATATATGTACATGTGTGTACACACACACACACACAGAAAGAGAGGGAGAGAAGGGCAGTAGTGGAGGGGAAGAGAGATTTAATATAACGAACTGGCTCACATGATTATGGAGGCTGAGAAATTCCAAGATCTGTAATCGACAAGCTAGAGGCTCGGGAGAGCCAGATAAGGTCTAGTCTGTGTCTGAAGGCAGCTGAGTAGCGACAGGCCAGCTTGAAGACCGAGCACAAGCCCAGGCAGAGAGCAGAGTCTCCCTTACTCGGCCTTTTGCCCTATTCCGGCCTTCAGCCATCCGGATGCGGCCCCCTCATGGTGGCAGGGAAGTCTGCTTTCCTCCGTCCACTGATTCAACGGGAATCTCATCCAGAAACACCCTCCCAGACGCAGGCAGAATCGCCTTTAGCCGGATATCTGGGCACCCATGGCCCAGTCAGGTTGACAGAAACCACTGTCGTGAGTCCCCTGGGAATAACGTCATTGGGACATCAGGATTAGGAGCGCCTTAGCGACCACTGGGCCTGTCACCCTTGTTTTGCAGATGTGAAAACGGAGACTCAGAAGGCCAAGTTAGCTAAGACTAGAGTCTAGACTTTTCGGACTCCCAGTTCTTACTTCTTTCTGAGAAAGAGACTGCCTTATTTCCTGGAGCAGGGCATTGTCAGACTGTGACTCTGTTAGAACGGCCTCGCTGTGGGTGCAGGCCTCCTCCCCATGCAGAGGCAGCCTCCTCAGCGCTCACGAGTGCGTCCCTGACACACGTCACTGCATCGGTTGCGAACCCGTTGCAGACTCCTGTGATACTCGTGCACCTCCTCTAGTCGGAGGGTCCTCGGTCACTGAGGCAGCCTAGAAAACTAGCCTCGCAGCTGAGCGTGATTGGAGAATGAAATAAATTCGATTAAAATCTGCTTCACGTTACTTTCCTTTGAGGCCGAAGCTCTGAAAAATTTCATCGTACGTAGGGGTCCGTTAAGCTTATATATATGCTGTTTCAGGAATCTACATTGAGTATACGTTTATATATTTTATTTTTTTAATATCCTAAGCTTAAATATTTTTGGAAGACTGGATTAATTGGATGAACAGATAAATATGTCTTAATTTTTTAGCAGGACTCTTTCTACGTTACAAAATATACAGACCATGTCTGTATCAAAATAGTTTCTGGGATCCGAGCACTACCGAGTGAGCACTCCCAAAAGCAAAGCGCTTTGGGCCTAGCTAGATCCCGTAGGAATCATACACAGTGTGTGGCGGTCAGACCGCGCCCACCTGCGTCGGGAAGGCGTGAGGTGCAGCAGGTGGGTGTTGTGTGTCTATTCGTGTATTTACTTGTCCCCTAAGGACAGACCCGAGACTAAGACCACCTCTACATAATGCGTGAGTTTTTCTTGGCATTTGAAAAACAATCAATAAATTCATTATCGATGTAAGTATAACCTTCTTTTCTCATTCTCTGTTACACTTTTAGGACCCAAAGTTATCCAGACTTCTGCAGCCAATTTTTCACTAAATAATAGTAAAAAGGTAAGATTGGGTTGCAGGGGCAGCTGGCAGGGCCCGATAAACTTCCGGGTCGCTCAGTGGGTCCTGGGGACGCACCAGCCTTGCCGTGCAGCTTGCTTAGGCAGCACACGTGTCTCACCGCGCTGTCAGCTGCTGGCCTCTGCGCTCTTGTTTGCTAGAAGGACGTTCCCCCCTGAGGCAGTAGCTCAGCACTAGAGCAGATGCTGCTGTCGGCCCAGGGAGCCTCAGTTGCTTTCCAAATGCCGGTTGGCTCACCCTGAGTCCTCATGCCCACATGTCTTCCTGGGCTGCACGTTCTGGCAGCGCTCCTGTGGGCGTCTGAGTATTTCTTACTGTTTACACTAGTTAATGCGGGTCTCCGTTTCGGGTTTCTAACAGGAGCAGGCCTTACTGATGATTGGTATTCCTGCATGAACTCAGTTTAAATGAAAAAAATCCTCTTTCTTTTCTTTCTTAAATAGTGATCGATTCTTCACCATCTTTAGAGAAGAACAAAGGTCCTTCCAATGGGAGAATTTCAGTAATCTTTAACAAATGCTAATTGTGAGAGCGCAAACAACTAAACCCCTTTTTTTGCTGCAGACCAGACACGGTATCTTTATCTATAAACTGAATGCGGTTGTCCCACGTTCTCATGGCACCATAATATTGAAATCTGATTGACCCCAAACACCCCCTGTCTTCCTTATCCTAGCTCTCTGGTAGGCTGTCACCCTTATAATTAAGCAAAAGAAGAAAAGTGTCCTAAAACTTACCTTTTAATTCCTCTTACTCTCGCTAGTTGGAAAGGGCCCTCTGGTTAGCCCACCGACATTTGCGTTTCTTGATTTTCTTTACCTCTTGCCCTGAGGACCTGATTTGAGGAGGTGCTGTCATCAGGGTTTCCTGAACATAGTTAGGTCTTTCAAAATTTCTTTCTCTCAGGATGTAAGTCCTGGTTTTTGTTTTTGTTTTTTTTTTTGGACACTATAAACAGCAGCCGTCCCACCAAACTGACTTGCTCCCGAAAGATCACGCTCACTTTTGAAAGATGGTAGACCATCCTCTGGTGGGTTGCGATGCCTCATGGCTTCGGGCAAGCCTCCAGTCACAGGGCATTTCTATCAGTTCCAAAACACAGAGAGTGTGCGTTTATGCTCAGTGTGCATTCAAATGATACATTTCTTTGGAACCATGGGCGGGCTCCTTAAGCGGTGTTCTCTGTCTCCCATGGCTGCTAGGAGCCAGTATTAATGGTTTTCAGTGCACACCACAGAAGCATTATTGGCAGTGGGGTGTCCTCTAATTTTTCTCTCCAGGGGCAGTAAGACTTTCCTAAAGCTGAAAACAATGGACCTCAGACAGCAACTGGTTTGGCATGTTGGAACCAAGGAAATGATTCTTGTGAATATGAAGGTCTATCCTTGGTGTCATTTATTATCTTATGATACATCGTATCCTATGTACTTTTAATTTTTTTCCCTCCAGGACGGCTTTTTCTTGCTATTTAGATAGGTATATGGTCCCAAGGCTGCAGGCGGTGGACATCGCCTGCTTAGAGGTTTTCATGAGACAGAGGGCACTCCAATAGGAAATCAGTCTTTTCTCTTTCTGGAAGGCAGAATTTTACTTATCTTGTCTAAGGAAAATCTATATGCTTCTCTTTCAGAGCTTCCACAAACCTTTTTTACTAATGCACATTTCGTACGTTAAGATGGGGCATTCGGTAGACTTAAAGAAAAGGTCGTATGGATCACTTGACTCTTTTTTCTTCTTGCCGTAGCTGAAGCCAGTTCAGATCCTTTCAAATCCGCTGTCTACCTATAATCAGCAGCTGTGGCTGACGTGCGTTGTGGAGCTGGATCAGTCGAAAGGTAGGAAGCCTGACATCGCGGAATTGCGTTTCTTTGTACAAAGCACCATATTTTAAAGATTGAGAGAGCTTCAAACCCTTTGAACAGGTGCTCAAAGATGGATCACAAGGACACTCATTCTTCTTCTTCTTTTTTTTTTTAAAGATTTTATTTATTTATTTGACAGACAGAGATCACAAGTAGGCAGAGAGGCAGGCAGAGAGAGAAGGGGAAGCAGGCTCCCCACTGAGCAGAGAGCCAGATGTGGGGCTTGATCCCAGGACCCTGGGATCACGACCTGAGCCGAAGGCAGAGGCTTAACCCACTGAGCCACCCAGGCGCCCCTCATTATTCTTTATAATGGCAACAAATTGGGAGCCCCTTACTTTTTCTTCCAGAAAAAGTCACTGATGCAGCGCTCTGTGAGCGCTGGGTCAGCTTCGCTCCGTGGCTGTGCGGTGTTGCCCCTGCCACGGCAGCTTTGTCCGTGGGGCTCTGGGAGAGGCTTCAGTTCTGATGCCCCGAGGCGATGGTTCTGTGTGGCGGTTGTCACCCCTGAGGCAGAGGGTGCTGCTAGGATCTAGAGGGTGCCGGCCACCCTGCCGTGCACGGGACCGCCCCACAGCCAGGGAGGAGCTGGCCTCAGTGTCCCGGGGCTGCCGAGGCTGAGACACCTGCCCTGCTGCGACCGTGTCTCAGAGGCCTCGGCTCTGCTCATCTGGAGTTATGGGCTGCCCCGGGGGGAGCCGAGGACATGGTTATCTCCCACGTTATCTCCCATGTTCTGGGAGTCAGATGAGGTGCTTTGCCTGGGAAGGGATTTGAAAAGATAACCCCATGACTACGGTAGATTAAGTGGGAAAAAATGTATATAACCCAAAATATTAACTCCCTTTTGTAACCTTTAAAAAAACGTAAATAAATTTGGCATCAGTGTGTATTCATATGCCTAGAAAAGGGTCTAGAAAGATGGACGTGACATGTTAATTATGGTTATATCTAGGTGGTGGGATTGTGTTTAATGACATCTTCGTATTTTTTTGTTCTCTGATTTTTTTAAACAATGGGCATAAAAACAGAAAAATAATAAAATATGCCATCAGAAAAGT
>RCUC01127609.1:0-11670 GCA_003697995.1 Taxidea taxus jeffersonii
AACTTTTTTTTTTAGTCAGTCTTTAATCTACGTCAGTTCCAAGTTATATCCTAAGTGATATATATGTCTGCAACCATTTTATTTAAGATCACCAGTAAGAATTTTGATGTAGTGGTCTCTAAGGGGAATTCATAAATACAAGGTCAAAACACACATTGATCTGCCTTTCAAAGTCATCCTGAAATGCTTTATAAATGTTAATTATAAGCTCCAAAAAAGATAGATGAATGAACAAATGGATGATGATGAAAAACACAGAAGTGGATATTTCACAATTTTATAATTTGCATTTTTGCTGGTAAAGATTAATTATATGTTATGTTGAATAATTTTATAGCTACAGAAAGATGATAGGCAAATAGATATCAATATGGGTATCTAAAACTCCTCTTTCAAGTAAAAATTACAGAAACCTAAAATTATTTCTAAATCATTCAGTTAAGGGCAGAGACTGCATAATCGAGACAGAGGCATGGCATAATGAAATCTAGGATAAACAATGGAAGATGAAAATTGGAAGAACCTTAAACTCCTTACTTAAATTTTCTCAAGATTATCTCAATCTGTCTGCTTTCCAACTATTAAAATATTGAAAGAAAATATTATTTTGTCCTCAGTTATATTCTACTTAAGAAGAAAAAAAATCTTAAAATCACTATTAAAACCTCATTACCTGTTCACACTATTATGACTTGTTATTGCTTCCAATTTTTTTTCCCCATGTTGACTTATCTAAGCCATTAGATCAAGGTCTTCTTATGAGATGCAGTTTTCATTACACTATTCCCGTACTCAAGGACTTCTTGTCTGCTATCAGATCAACTCCAAACTCCTAGGCAACCTAAATCTTCTGTCAGGTGCCCACACCTCATAATATCTCCTGACTCACTACCTCATCAGCCACTCCTCTTTAAACTTCTGCACATTCTGTTCCTAACAAATTATTTATTCCCAGAGTCTATGAGAAATGGTGGAGAAAGACATGCCAAAGTGCCTATGAAATTTCACTCTGTCCTTTCTGAGGCCAGCCAGAGTGCCCATGAATCAGCTGCAACAGACAGATACCCACACCTGGCCAGGGAACAACTATAAATGTGAAAGAAGAAGTTATGGGATCAAAAAACACAGGTATGGGAAATCTGATTTTATGAGATCAAAAACACAGAATGGAAAATATGTTCAGCTGACATGTTAGAAACTCTTGCCAAAAACTGAATAAGTAACTAAATCCTGAATCACTGAAGAGTTGCCCAATGCTAAGGATTTTTAGTAGTATTTGAAGGTCTATTTTGTCAAGGTCAGTGAAATATGCCAAGTTAACTGACCTGTCCAGCCCATGAATCCACCCTGGGAATTTTAAGAAAAGAGTTCTCTTGGCATACACAGAAACTCTGCAGATTATCCAAAATCACGGCTAGATGTTAATTCCTATTACCTTATAGAAAGCCAGACCTCCATATTATTTAAGATGAAGTTAAAAATATAATACAGATACCTTTTATCAAAGACTGTTGTGCTACTGTTTATTCAAAGAGATGTAATGTCAGTTTCTAACTAAATGAAGGAGAAACTGTGGAAGTTGATCTGGCTATCCTATAAACTCCATAAAAGAGGGATTATGTCTGATTCATCCTCTGAACCATTCCCAGCATCTATAATAACACACACCTTAGAATCTTTCTTTCAATTCTTTTAGTTATTCATGACTGCTCAGTGAATACTCTGGGAATCAAAAGTATGTTGTTAAATGTATCTCAGTCCGAGACCATCTATAGAATATTCTATGGCTCAACAAATTATTTTACTTTCTAAGAGTCAAACAAACAATACTCTGGAAAGAAAAGATGTAAGTCCTTTATGCACAAAGCCAAGATTCTGAATGAGAAAGGGAGTATTTTTTACAGAGAATGCCAATATTATGTGTGCCCAAACAAATTAAAAATTACTACATGCAGTTTTCAAAATGTTAGCCTAGCTCTAAATAACTATATGGATTTGGGTAATATGTAGTTTGCTAATTTGTTAGAGTTGGATTTTTCTTTATTTTAGAAATATCAAAAGAAAACATGTTGTTTAACAGTGTCAAATACATGTAAAGGGTTTTATAAGTTTTATTTAGTATCATTGCTCTTTCTAATATAAACTTGTATATAAAAGAGTCCTTTTAGGAGGAAAAAGTAAACATTTTATAATAATGATGTCTTTAAAAAAAATTAAAGTGAGTTAAATCTGGCAAATAAGAGGTCTCCTACGAAGTAATCATTTAAGGACCTCATAAGCATCAATGTATATCTAATATAATCATGGTCTAAGAAAAAAAAATCTGGCAAATACTTGTGTAACTGCTTTTCTGCACTGTTTTCCTATTCTTTTTTTTTAAAGATTTTATTTATTTATTTGAGAGAGAGAGTGTGAGAGAGAGCGAGAATGAACATGAGAAGTGGGAGGGTCAGAGGGAGAAGCAGACTCCCTGCCGAGCAAGGATCCCGATATGGGACTCAATCCCAGGACTCCAGGATCATGACCTGAGCAGTCGCTTAACCAACTGAGCCACCCAGGCGTCCCCGTTTTCCTTTTTTTTTTTTTTTTTTAATATTTTATTTATTTTTTTGAGACAGACAGAGAGAGATCACAAGTAGGCAGAGAGGCAGAGAGAGGGGGGAAGCAGGCTCCCTGCCGAGCAGAGAGCCCGATGCGGGGCTCGATCCCAGGACCCTGAGATCATGACCTGAGCTGAAGGCAGAGGCTTAACCCACTGAGCCAACCAGGTGCCCCCCGTTTTCCTATTCTTAATGCCTTCCTGCTGGTGAACTCCACCAGGACCATTTGTTATAAAATACTTAGAAAAGTCAAATCGACATACTAGTCAAAACGATATGATAGATACTGCCCCTTTCACATACATGCATACATACATATACATGCCTACACAAGTATCTCCATTTTACAGATGGGGAAAGTGAGTCTCAGATACACAAGGTGATTTTCCAAAGGTCACACTCTACAGGAAGGTAGAATCAGAAAAGATTTAAAGTGCTTTGCTTCTTTAAGCTATTTCTTTAGATTCTGTGACTCTACTTTTTCCACACCTTTGTCCTTAAAACAACATTTCGGGGATTCAGGAAAGCTTCACATTTTCCTCAAATTGGTTCTGGTACAGAAACACACGCACACATATAATTCCATTAAAAACGTTTTGAAATGAAGATACTTAATCACTTCTGGTGGACATTTATCCATCTATGAAGCATTCCCACTGCAAAGGTACAACGAGAGGAGCTAGACAGCTGATGTGATTGTAAATATGTCTTAGAGTCCAACTTTGATTCCTCCATTTAACAGCTGTGTGGCCTTGAGAAACAAACTGTCATTTTTCTCAGACTCAGATTCCTTGCCTATAAAATGGGTCTAAGAATACTACCCACTTCATAAGGCTGTTCCGTAGAGCCCTTAGCTTAGTGCCCAGCACTCAGAGCCATGAAAACAAGCTGTCTACAGGTTCAAGGAGAATGAACAGAAGAGCCATTTCGTGGTCCCTCGAACTGCTGTCAATTTTTGGAAGCATGTTTCCCACCACTAACTGTGGTGTGTTTTGCAAAGTGAACTTTGCAGGCCTTTACAATGAGAAGCAATTAACTCACATGCTGGGCTGTCCTGTACTGGCTGTTGAGAGGACTGGATGGTTGAAGAAGCTAAGCTGCCAAAGTTCAAAAAGCAAGTTCCTCAGCTGAGCTACATAAAAGGAAAAAAGGTCACCTTTGCCTGACTTTTGCTCTTGGCTATCAAAGGTGAACGGTTTTTCACAGCATATTCCCCATGTGCTTTCACAGGCCCCTGATGGATGCTTTTGATAGGAGGTTGGAAAGAAATGTTAAAGAAGTGAGATGTCTAAACTAAGCTTCCTCTCTGTGAGAAGCTACCTTCTGTTAGAACTACTTCTAGCTCCACTGTGGTGCACCTTGAAAAGGACCTCTTACAAAGCCAAAGATACAAATAAAGAACAAAAGTGTCTGCTATGACTCTCCCTTAAATTGCTTTTAGATTAACTTTGAAGGTTTTTACGAACATTTCGGGACTCACCTGAGGATAATTCAGGAAGGTATGCCCAGATTTCAAGTGAATGTTGATAAATGCACTTCCACCTGGCAGGGAACAAATAAACAATTCAGGGTTATTAGCATATACCTCCTGTAAGATTTCAAAATCACAGAATTTGCAAGTTAAATAACATATAGGCAGTACTAATGTGCAAAATCTCCACAAATGAAAGCATCGTCTGCACGAAGCCTTTATCACTACCTGAAATGAAACAAAACAAAACACTCAACCAAAAAAAGAATTTTGGCATGTAAGAGGCAAAGTAATTTGTTGGATCATATTGTTTTTCTTGATTTTAATGAGCCAACAAGGTGCTTTCTTATCATATGGAAAAGCTTAAGAGGTAATGTTAATTATTATAGAAACATCTACATGGGCAAGAAATTAGCAATTATGGAAAGTGGGTGAGGAGTAGATCTTGGAACTATAGAGATCCAACTTGGACACAGATGGCAGCATTTAAACTTAATTTTATCTTATTCAAAGAGAAATGCATGTAAGTAATAGAAGTAGAAAATGTGCCTTTGCACTTTCCAGTTAACTAGAACACTCAGTGTCATCAGTAGTTTTTCAAGCATGTGTTAAGATCTAATGTTTTGTGTGATGCGGCTCTTAGCTTTCCAAACCACCAACAATGGATAATATAGTTATAAAATGACACTTTCAAGGCAGGAGGGAAATAAATTTCCTTTCAACTGGAAAGTAGTGGGATGCAGTATTGTGGTAAATTGGATTATTGGATTCAATTCTTCATTCCTTCCCTATTATAAAATCATTAATCTCTTCTCCAAGCCATCTAGTCTCACAGATCCTCCCACTGTGAGGATGCTTCCTCATTCCCACTGACATTGGGGTTGGCCATGTGACTTTCTTTGAAATGTTTGTGGATATGACCAGAGCAGAAGCACTAAAAAAGTGTATGTGGTCTGCCTGGGCATCTCTGATAGCCATGATAAAAGTACCCCCTTAGAACATCCCAAATGAGATACATAAGCCATAACCCAAATCTGGAGTCAACCAGGCTGGCCCAGCCAGAAAGCAGCTCTGCTGCTGCAGATCCACAGATACAGATGTGAGAAAAATAGAAATTTTAAATTGAAAGCCTCTGAATTCTGGGGTGATTTATGTAGCATTATTGAAGCACTCGCTGTCTTAGCAAGTAGGTAGACTTCAAAGTCAGAGGTCTAGATTTGAATAGCTACTCTGCAGCTTACCTCTGTAACCTTGGGCAAATTTCTCAACAGACCCGATTCTCAGTTTCCTCATTTGTAAAGATTTTATTTATTTATTTGTCAGAGAGAGAGAGAGCGAGCGAGAGCAAGCACAGGCAGACAGAGAGGCAGGAAGAGGCAGAGGGAGAAGCAGGCTCCCTGCTGAGCAAGGAGCCCTATATGGGACTCGATCCCAGGACGCTGGGATCATGACCTGAGCCGAAGGCAGCCACTTAACCAACTGAGCCACCCAGGCGTCCCACAGTTTCCTCATTTGTAAAATGAGTGTAATGATGTTCATCTAATAGTACTGGTGCAAATATTAAGTAGCATAACATATGTAAAACAAACTGTATATGCCTAATATATTACTCTGTAAATAGTTGTTGTCCTCAGTGTCATCGTCATTGTCATCATCATCATCATCTTTATAATGAAGCCCTTCTTTCCCTATCCAGGCTTCGCTGAGTCTATGGTGACATATCATGAAATAGCTTGTGTAAAGCATTTATAATAGTGTCTTGCACAGAATAGACACAATAAATATTTCTTTCTTAATCAATCTTTCCCAACAGGTATATGTAGAAATGAGACTCATGATTTGTGTTTCAGTAGCATCCTATGCCAAATAACCACAGTGACCAAAAATACCGTATTTTTTTTTTTTTTTTTGCTAAAACTGATTCATTTAAAGTCACCCTCTTAGTCCACCCCAGATTGAGGCAAAACAAAACAAACAAACAAACAAAAGACCTTATATTTCTCTGGTTCTCAAATCCATCTAATATTTTGAACCCAAAAGTCTGTGTAGTACACACACACTCACACACACTCCACACACCGTAAGTACTGCTATGAGTCCCCAGTGGGAATTTCATAAAGATCTTGAGATATACTGTCTTAGGCTATTTGAACTGCTATCACAAAGTACCATAAAATGAAATGATTGGCTTAAACAAACAAACAAACAAAAAAACACATTTATTTCTCACAGTTCTGGAGGCTAGACGTTTAAGATTAAGGTACCAGCATGTTCAGGTCCCTCGTGAACGTCATCTTCCAGTTTTATAGATGGCCATTTTCTCATTATGTCCACGGTGGAAAGAGAGATCATGTCTCTTATATTTCTTCTTATAAGAACACTAATCCTATTCATGAGGGTTCAACTCTTATCACCTACTTACAGCCCAAAAACCTTAGTTCCTAAAATCATCGCGGGGAGTTAGGATTTCTCAACATATGAATTTGAGGGGAACCCAACAAGTAGTCCATAACATCTACCTTATGATTTGCCACCACCACCTTCGTTAGACTCCACTACTGCTTCCACTGGGTACCACCATACCATAATCATCAAGGTCCCCCGACACTGTGGACACTTCCATATCATGACCTTTGCTCGTGCTACTCATGCAGTGAATACCAAGGTTCCAAAGCTACTCAGTGTTCTAACTAATGGGAGAAATTGATCTTCTTTCCCAACCTTCCCAATCTTGTCAGAAATAAGCCAATGCAATAATCTCTTCTGTCCTAATATCTTACAGAGGTTTTAGTAAAAGTAATTCTTTCACTTTTTATTCACAACCCTCTCTCCCATAATATCCAAAATTAAGTCTACCACAGAAGGAAGTTGGGAGAGAAGAAACTGGACTTGGAACACATCTGAAAGATGGGCACCATTCTGTAGCTAGTACTGTCCCTCTGGTTTGACAGCTAAAGCTTTGCTATAGGGGCAAGCTTGTTTACTTTGCCACTTCATTTAATATGAATTATTTTCCATGAGGTCCTTCTGTCCCTCTTTTGTAAATTGCCTTTCAGCATATATAGTCTCATTGATCTACTATATAGATCTTAATAGTCTACAAGACCTACTCACACAAATTCAGGCTTATAATGGTATTGCCTAGAGCCTCCTGCTACAAATAGTGTCATTTATTTGGTGTAAAGCAAAATAAATAAATGATGAGGAAAAAAGCTTGAGTTATTGCAAGCTTTATTCAGTTATATTCAGATACTCAGCACTATTTTATTTCTAACCACTTCGTAATCTAATAAATACCTCAAACTTAGCATATCACACCCAATGGAACTCTTGATTCTTCAGCCCACCCCCAAAACCAGCTGTCCTATAGCATTCCCAGTTTGGTGAAAAGCAATTCCATCCTACTACTCACTCAGGCCAAGAGACTTCAAGCCACCTTTGACTCTTCTGTTTCTCACATTTCAGATACAACCCATCAGCAAATCCTTTTGGCTCTACATGCAAAAAATATGGAGAGTCTAGCCACTTGTCATGTCTCCCGTCACTACCATATTGATCCAGGCTCCTATCCCCTCTCAGCTGGACAGGTGTAAAAGCCTCCTAAGTAGTGATCTCTGCTTTCATACGAGACCATTTATTGTCTATTCTCAGTAGAAGCCTGAGTGATCCTTTAAAAATATACGTCAGAAAATATCTTTGTTCTGCTCTCCGCCTTTTTACTTCTTTCTATCTCACTCACAGTAGAAGCTTAAGCTCCCACAATACAGTACTCTTCATCACCTGACATCCTGGTTCTTCTCTTGCTCACTCCTCCAGCCCTTTGATCTCCTTGCTATTTCTTGATTTTCCCAGGTCTGCTCCCATCTTAGGTATTTTATTCTAGCTGATCCTTCTGCCTGGAATGTTTTTCCTCTAAATATACTCTTGGCTAACCCCCTAACCTCCTACCAACATTTGGTCAGATCTCATTTTCTCAGCAGACCTATCTTAACACTACTAACTGCGCTCTCCCAACCCCATCTTCACTACCCACTTTTCCATTTCCCCTAACCTGATCTATTTCTTCATTGTTTTCAGAGCATTATCAGCCCCTATCATAATAACAAATAATTTATCCATTTATTGTCTCATAGTCTTTTGTCTATCTCCCCTCCCTCATGTAAGTTTCACGAGGGCAGGGTGCATTATCTGCTTTGCCCATTAAACACTGCTGGCCATATAAATGAACATATAACAAAAGGAGGAAAATCAAATTATTTCACAAAATAATATCAGTTAGTACTTGCCACATTGGTGCTTTGCAGATGGCTAAAGTCTTCAAATCTTACAAAACAAGTATTTTTCCTTCAGTTATAGAGGTATTTCTAAAAATATTCTGTATACACGCCAACCATCCTTTGCACTCACACACATTCTAATCTTTTTTTTAGATTTTTTTATTTATTTGAAAGAGAGAGATCACAAGTAGACATGGAGGCAGGCAGAGAGAGAGGGGGAAGCAGGCTCCCTGCTCAGCAAAGAGCCTGATGTGGGACTCGATCCCAGGACCCCGAGACCATGACCTGAGGCAGAGGCTTAACCCACTAAGCCACCCAGGTGCCCCACATTCTAATTATTTTATCCATTTCAAATGTCTAATAGATACAAGCTTCACATTCGTTGATTCTCTACCTATTCTCCTGGGACCTAAGAGGTATGAACTGATATGCAAACTGCAATTAGTCCAAATGGTTACATCATGATATAATTTTCAGTAGCAGGAAAATGTCAAACATAGCTAATGTAAAAATGATACAGATGACAGATGCTCTGGACAGAAAGTGGAAGACATTTTGAACAAGTAAAAGTAAATTTAAATACCAGCTTCACAAACATGTCTTACTTACATTCCCTCCAAAACAGCATATGCTTCTCCAAGCTCACACATATATTTCAAACATAACAAGTCAAAAACAAAAGCTTTTCTCTCCATTCTCCAAACTTTCTTCTTCCTTAAGAAAAAAAATAGCACAGACATCTAACCAGTTATTCCCTCACCTCCACAGCTATTTAATACCAATAGCCGAGTTCTGTCAATTCTACTCCATTAATGTCTCTCAGAACCACAGCCTTCTCTTTGAAATTATTATATGCTGCTCTCACCACAGTTGGCCACCATTTCTTGCCTGGACTACAGCGACACACTCCTAAGTGGATATCCACCCCAGGTCTTGCCTTTCTCAAATCCATCCTCCACAAAATGCATATCTGATCTTGCCATTCCTTTGCTAGAAACCCCTTCAATGATATACCCTTGCTTTTATTTTATTTTATTTTATATTTAGAGCACAGGAGCAGAGGGAAGGGCAGAGATACAGGGAGAGAGAGCATCTCAAGCAGACTCGCCACTGAGCAGAGCCCAACGTGGGGCTCAATCTCACAGCCCCAAGATCTTGACCTGGGCCAAAATCAAGAGTCAGACACTTAACTGACTAAGCCATCCAGGTGACCCTCCCTTTGCTTTTAAAATCAAGTTTTTAAAAATAAGGCTTAACATGGTTTACCAAAAGCATTTGATATCTTAATATTCCCTATCTCTTAAGATTCAAGTAAAGGAAAAATTTATGTTTGAGTGTAAATGTACACAGTAGGATATTTTGAGAAAGGTAATTTAAGTTAGGTTCCCCCAGAAGCAAACATGAGACTAAGATTTGAGTACAAGGAGAGGATACCAGAAAAGACTCAGGAAGGATCAGACAGAAGAAGCCCTCAGGCAAGAACCACAGGTGTTTGCCATAGGATACCTGTTATGAATGAGAACTACACGTATGTAGAAGATAAGGTAGGGTGCCGGCAGCATCTGCTACAAGGCTTACAAACAAATTGAGTCTTTTTCCCAGTAAAATAACTAGGTCATATAATAAAGGATCTTGGCACTATTATAATATGAATAATGGTTGAAGAAATGAAGACTGTCCCACCTAATATATACATATATATGTATATATACATAAATACATATATATATATATATATATATATATATATATATAAAATTAGAAGTTTAACTCTCCCCTTCCCTTAAGAACAGTTTAAGAAATTTCACTCTCCCCTTAAGAACACTCCCTCAGTAGTGGAGTGAAACTGAAAAGCAAATCACTTGGACATTAAAGTTCTTTTGTTTATTCAGCTTCCGTATTGTAATTCTTTTTCCTTATGCTCATAAAAAGATGAGATCTGGAATATTTATGACCTAGGGAGTTATATAAAGGACATATTTGCTAATGAGTCAGTTAGCCTAAAATGAAATTAAATTTGGATATGATCTATTCTCTGTATTAAATTGGCAAAATCCTCTGCTGTATTTGCCATCCAGTATAAAGATATAAAGATTCTCTTGTGATTAAGATATTTTAGTATGTATCTAAAATCTAAACTTATAATTTTTAAGAACTGTGAAACATGTTCTAATTAGTGACAAAATATAATGGAACATGATTAGTGTAGGAAATAAATATTTCTCAAATTATACTTTTTAATCACTTCAAACATATATGAGTTACTAATGCATGTTTTTGAAGTTCATGGCCTTAAAGTTCTGCCTTTTTTCTCAAAAAATACTTTTAAAAAGGAATTTAAACAACTGGACAGCTTGAGGTTCAGAGATGGCTGTCACATTTCACTATCTTCTTTCTCCAGAAGTTGGCAACAAGCATGATTAAAAATAACAGGGCTCCTGACAGCTTTTAAACCCTAATCCAATGGAGAGCTTTTATACTTTGACATATAATAACTACCCACAAATCTTGAAATTCTGTCTTGTGGTAGAGGGATTAGACTTTCTATATGGCCACAGGGACAGACTTAAGACAAAAGTGGGAGAAGGATTTCAGTTCAAGTGAAGAAGGTGGAGGAAGAAGAGGAAGAGCGGGAGCAGGAGAAGGAGGAACAGGAAGGGAGGGAGGAGAGAAAAAAGGACTTTAAAATAGCTAGGTTATTTTTAAAGACTGACTAACATTAGCAAGAGAGTTACCTAAGCACAGATTTGGCTTGAGAATTAGAAATAACTAACAAGTACCCAGTATTTGGACCAGATGACTTTAAGGTCTGTTTTCTAATTCTGAGATTCTAGGGCTTATCTGGCAGGAATGTATAAGATGAGTTAGAGGAGAGTACAGAGACAGAGAAATCAATTAAGTATTTTAATCATACAGGGAAGAGGTAAAGTATAACTACAGAATGATCCTGGAAATTGAGAGGAGCGAATAAACATGAGAACTTGGAGTCTGCTCCCATGAGAAGGACAAGAGAGTAAGGATTCAAAGACGACAGCAAGCTTTGGAGCCTACGTGTTGGGAGGTTAGAAACTACTAACAGAAACAAGAACCAGAGAAAGAAGAGCAGGTCTGGGAGGAAATAATAGATCCACTGTGAGTTTAAGTTATTACTCGATATAGTTAGATATAACCAGGAGGTAACTGGAAATATGAAACTGGAGCTTGAAGGGGAGGGACTAGGCATACAGAAGTGGAAACTGCGGGCACATCACCGATTGTCAACGTTATAACATTAGAAAAGACTATCTGCTTAGAGACTATAGAGAGAAAAGAAAACAAACAA
>RCUC01127610.1:0-63362 GCA_003697995.1 Taxidea taxus jeffersonii
TTTATTTGACAGAGAGAGATCACAAGTAGGCAGAGAGGCAGAGAGAGAGAGGAGGAAGCAAGCCCCCTGCTGAGCAGAGAGCCCGATGTGGGGCTCGATCCCAGGACCCTGAGTTCATGACCTGAGCCAAAGGCAGAGGCTTAATCCCCTGAGTCACCCAAGCGCCCCTCTCTTATTCATTCTTGAATCTCCAACAAACACACTGGGTTTGGCATTGTGTCGGAACTCAGGCCATGCTGGGTTGTAGGAAATAAATCTCCCCGTTTGTTCCCCTGCACCATTCCCTTTTATGGGGATGATAGTGATCTTATTTATTCCCAGCAACACTGTGAGGTAGGGACTGTTTTTACCACCTACTTTTTAGAGATGATACTGTGGCACAGAGAGGTTAAGAAATATGTCCAAGGTCACACAGTGAGTAACTGACACACTCTGGATTCAGCCTACGTCTCTTTAATCCAAAAGCTTCTGCTTCCAGCCACTGGGATACCTGTTTCCCACCAGACCACAGGCCATACATAGTAATCTGGACACAGGATGGCTTGCCACAATGACTTCTCTATTTACTCATTTATTTTTTTTGTTAGAGAGAGAGAGCGAGCACAGGCAGACAGAGAGGCAGGCAGAGGCAGAGGGAGAAGCAGGCTCCCCACCGAGCAAGGAGCCCGATGTGGGACTTGATCCCAGGACTCTGGGATCATGACCTGAGCCGAAGGCAGCTGCTTAACCAACTGAGCCACTCAGGTGTCCCACAATGACTTCTTTAAATGGCCAACGAGCCTGTGTTAGTTTCCTTGGGCTGCAGTAACAATTCACCTAAACTTGGTGGCTTAAAACAATATAAATTTATCCTCGTACAGTCCTGAGTGCCAGAAGTTGGAAATCAAGGCATAGGCAGGGACACTCTTCCTCCAAACTCTCTAGGGGAGGATCCTTTGCCTTTTCCAATTTCTGCAGGTTTTCAGTGTTCCTTGATTTTACGGCAGCATAACTTCATCTCTCCCTTCTCCACACGGGTCTTCACATGGCCTGTCCTGTGTCTCTGTGCCTGTCTCCCCTTCCCTTCGTTTCCCTTCTCGGCACCTGTCATTCAGTTTAGGAGCCTCCTTAATCCAGATAATCTCCTTTCCAGATCCTTAATTTAATTATATTTGTAAACACCCTTTTTTCTGAATAAGGTCACAATTTATAGGTTCTGGGGGGGTAGACATGGACATCATTTTAATTCATTATAGTATACCTCTTAGTCCTTTTTACATACCCCAAATTAAACCAAGGTTTTTTTGGAAGGAACAAAAATACCCACCAAATGTGCTATTTGCTGTGAAAGGCGTCTTCTTTGTTTTATTCAGTAGAACTTCTGCTCCGATTTGCCTCCACACTTCTTGATGTTAGGCACGTGAAGACCATGTGTTGTCTCTTTTCTTTCCCTGGATATGATGGTGTTTCAGTGGCTATACCTGTCCTCCCCCCGCGGCATCCTTTTAAGATGCTTTTCTGGTTCTGGTTATTAACATTTTCTTTCCTATTTTTACTAGTTCCTCCTTTGATTTCTTTTGCTTCCTTTTAAGTTAATTTTTAACTTAAAATTTTTGTTATTTATTTGTGTATTTGATTCCATTCTTTCTGATTATTCTTGATTGTGCAGGGCCTTCCTATGTTTGAGTGAAGAGATTGTGCAACTTGGAGGGTTTTGATGGTGATAGTGGGTCTACTGTACATTTCATGAGTGCCCTAGTATGATGAGGAAGTTTCCTGGGGTTTGGGCAATGTTTTATTTTATTTTTAAGATTCATTTGTTTGTGAGGGAGAGCAAGCATGTGCATGCGCAAGATAGAGATAGAAAGAGAGAGCACAAGAGTGGGAGAAGCAGAGGGAGAGAGAATCTCAAGCAGGCTCCGTGCTCAGTGCAGAGTCCAATGCAGGCCTGAATCCCACCACCCTGAGATCATGACCTGAGCCGAAACCAAGATGTGGGTGCTTAACTGAATGCACCACCCAGGTGCCCCTGGGCAGTGTTTTAAAAACTAGGTCAGTAAATTGTTCATTCTCCTAGATTCATCTCAGTACCAATATCTGAAAGATGTTAATTGCCAGATGCTATTTTAAAGATGCTTCTGCTTTTATTTTTATGTAGATTTTTTTTTCTCCCTTGTAGAGTTTGAGACTACAAAGTCAACCTTCCTAGTTGGGTGAGAATTAAACTTTTCCCTCGTGAAAAATGACATGTTGGTATTTTGGTTCATGTAACCTCAGTAATGTGTTCGGCTGAATTTCAAGTGGCTTCCCAAGACATTCTGATTTGCCCTCAAAGATGTTAAATATGTGAAGTTGATGGTAGTTTTTATGGCTA
Organism: Taxidea taxus jeffersonii; assembly: GCA_003697995.1. Classification (NCBI taxonomy): domain Eukaryota; kingdom Metazoa; phylum Chordata; class Mammalia; order Carnivora; family Mustelidae; genus Taxidea; species Taxidea taxus. The sequence goes on from RCUC01127610.1 coordinate 2,354, forward strand.
TGAACTGCTTGGTCTTGTTGTAGGGATTGGAACCTTCTATTCCAATCCCATATCTGAGGCTTCTCTGATGAGTAAACTAAGCAGTGCTCAAGGGTCAGGTAGTTGTTGGGATTTACGACTGTCTCAGGCAAGGTTTTGACTACCACAACCATTGGTAATAAAGCAGACAGAATATGCCCCAGGGGTGGGATTTCCAAAATTGTTGCTTTTTTCCTTAGGCATTATTACTTCTGTAATAAACAGGTATTGAAATAAGACCAAACCTCTCCCACACTCTTCTCCTAAACTTCCCTCCAGATATGGATTTAAGACACCCAGAACCTCCTCTTGACTTTCATAGTTTTCTTTGGCATTTTGCAGGTTGGCTAATTGTACACCAAGATTTTCGACCCTTAGCTGGGCCTACCCCTCTGTATTGTTCCTGTGTTGTGTACTTCCCCTTTGGTTAACCAGATAGTTATAAGGCGCATGTATCACTTTGAATGTTAAGATATGGCACGAAAAGCAGAAAAAAAATCATAGTCTTAGATGGATTTGTGGAAGCTTAACAGGAGCTGGTCTTTGTCCATTGTTAGTGATGGGGGAGGGGTTGCCAGCTAATTTAATGTAAAATGAGCCTCAATTAATATTTTTCTTGTCAGGGTACCCGGGTGGTTCAGTCGGTTAAGCATCTGCCTTCGGCTTGGGTTATGATCCCAGAGTCCCAGGATCGAACCCCGCACTGGGCTCCCGGCTCAGCGGGGAGTCTGCTTTTCCCTCTGCCCTTCACCCCGATGGTGCTCTCTCTCTCAAATAAGTAAATAAAGTCTTTTACAAAATAATGCTTTTGTCAAGTTGAACTGCCCGGGTACAGCAGGGAAAGGAACAGAAATATAGGGACTGGGCAGGGAGCTGTTGAAGCTGGGGCAGTGATCACAGTTGTCCAGATCTAGCTGTGGCTTGGTTCACGTATTTGCTAAAAGAACACATAGCGAAGAAGATACTGGCCATCCACAGAGAGAAATGTAGAGTGGAGAATGTATTTACTTTTTAATTTTTGTGGCAAGTGATTTAGGAGAAGCAGTAAGATTTCAGCAGGCCTGGGGCCAGTGGTTCTCAACTCCATGAAAACAAAAACCTGGCATGGCTTCCATGGCTGACTCTGGAAGCCCCAGCGAGCTAAGGCCTCTCCCACCGCTCCTCCTAGAAGATGCTTCAGCTCTGGCTCTGTATCCAGGGCATGACCTGGTGGGAGCTGTCAGCAGCTGGGCACTTCCTCCCACAGCCCAAAGGGCCAAGGATTTTCTCTGCAAACCTCTGACCCGGGATCTAAGTGCATCTGGGGGCTGCGTTAACACGTGAAAAGCCACCTTGCCTTTTCGGAGGGTAATGGGAAAGACCAGAGGCTAATGGAAACTCAACCTAATGGAAATGCTCTCTGCCATGCCCAATGAAACGCAAATTAGCATGCTGGCGGCGGGTGGGTAGATCAGAGTGCTAACAAATGCCGGAGAAGAGAGGTCTTGTGTTACTAACTGAGCTCATCAGCCCGGGGCCCCACTCATTAACATACTACCCTCGCCCACTGCCTCTTTGTGCTCGCTTTGCACCACGTGACCCGCTTTGCACAGTTTCTTTTCCATCTGTGGAAGCAAACAACAGTCTTTGTAACCAACAGAAAAAGCAGCAGCAGGTGAAGCGCTATTTTTAGACCTGCTGAAAGCTCAACATTGGTTACTGCCGTTTCACACCTAAAACACACAAGATGCGAGGCTGGAAGAGAATCGATTTTTCACTCGCTTCTGAAAGCACGGTATCTGCTTTCACACACTGCTTCCTGCCCGACACTTCCTTCTGTCCCTGGAGATGCTGATGGGACAGGGGTCGGGTCACCTCTTTTATGTTCACCTACTCACATTTGGTAACAATTACTGCCCTTTTGTCCCCCTCCCACCTGTCTCTTTAACATAATATCAAAAGGATTGGTTTACTGAACATGGATGTGCGTGTGGTCCAGGGTTCATGGCCACCTGTGGTGACCCAGTATACACACCTAGAGTACTGGCTGTTTCATACTGAGAATGAGCTGTGAGTTGTTTTTAGGTGCTAGCTCCTTTATCCTGCAGAATAAATCTGCAAGGTGGTGGCCTTGTCCTTTCACAGGTAAGGGTTAAAGGAGGTGTCAAAGAGGCAGAGAAGCCTGCTCAGCGGACCTCACTAGTCATGGCAGAACTTGACTCAAAACCCAGGTTTGTCTGACCCAGGACCTCATGCTCCACTCCCTTTCCTGCTTCCCTTCTCACTGATTTAATTTCAAACTGTTCTTGACGGTAGAGGGGCAGAACTCCATTTTTCTTTTAATGTTTCCTCTAGCTCTTTGCTTCTGTCATTAAGTAAATCTCCTTTGAGTACAGTTTTTTTTTTTTTCCTTCTTCTCCTTTTTTTGAAATGCTACAGCATGACCAGTAATAGCTGGGATGTCAAATGTCTATCATTTTCCTTTTCTAATAGAAACAAACACATTATGTACCCCTCTGGTTTTCTGTCTATCATCAGGGTGCCCTATTTAATTGCCCCCACAGCTGCTTTATGCCTCTTACACGAATCTGGAAAGTGTTGTGTCTGTTGGCACTTGGCTGCGTGGATTATTCTGATGGACTGTGCTAACCTGTGTGTTGCTCTTTGTCCAGCCTTCCTTTGATTATACGTGGCTTCCTCATGATCCCTTTTGAAACTCAGCACAGACTCTGAGATGTCACCTATGGAAGGTCCTTGAGGTCCCCTTGGCTAACATTGTGCCAATTCATTGTTTGGGAATAAAAGAACACTCTGTCTGTATCCTGTTAAAATGTGCTGCCTTTTATCTTCATTTGCCCCATGTTGAGTTGCCTAAATCCGACCCCAGAAAGCAGCCAGGGGAGAGCGACTCAGCTTAAGAACAGACTAAGACCTGGGCAGGTCCTTCCACTCCCAAAGTACTCAAAGGTACTTTTCCTCTTGCAAAGTCTGCTTGCTCTGAGATCCACGTAATGTCCTGAGACCCTGCAGAGGGGGGGCAAAAAAGAGTGATCCCAAGGCTTGCTCTTGGGAGAAGATATTCAGGTATTCTTGGAGAACTGTAGAAAAAATCAGAAGATTTAAACTTACCTCTGGTTTCCCCCATCTGTTCGCAAGTCATCTTTAAATATGTTTATGCCAACAAGAGTCCTTCCATTGCAGACAACAGAAACGGGCCCTTGTTAAATTTAAGCCAAAGGGAAATTGATTGGAAGCTGCAGGGCAGCTCCCAGAACTGAAGATGACGCTGAGCAATGAATCTTGGGAAGAAAGCGGGGGTGGGGGGAACACAGTGGGTCCAGAAAGTTCAGGAACCGTCCTTACTGGAGACACTCCTGGGACAAGTCAGCCTCAGACCTCCAGTCACTTGACTCTACTGTGAATTACAGAGAGACAGAATGGCCTGCTGTGTCATGGGCTGACCTTTGGGGTTAGGTCAACATTTCCCCTAAGCCTTCCCAAGGGAACTTTCGGTGCTCATTCTAGATGAAGGGCATACCAAAGCAAAACCAGCCTCTGTCCCCTGGGCTATATCCCAGGCTCCAGAGAGTCTACAGAAAGCATTTCCCAGCTGCCTGCTGCCATGGGGCTAGAGTTCTTCAGACCTGTGGTACAGGAGCCCTGGCAGGTGAAGAGACCTGCGAGCACCATCTTGGAAGTAACACAGTGGGTGGTCACTGGGTAACCCTGGTAGGCATGCCGAGCACGTTCTGGCAGGTGGGGGGTACCACCTAGTGCCAACACCAGGAGTGAAATCAACTGACCTTTAGGGGCTCGTGGGGAGGTCAGTGGCTCATGGAAGGTTGGTAGCAAGAGGGCTGGGATTTCACGTGAAGATGCTCCTCTTCAGGGAGAAGGATCCAGTATCGTAAGTCTTATATCTTCCCCAAGATGTTCTCTCCTGACAGAGTCTGTGGGGTGAAGGGTGCCTTGCATGGCAAGCTTGAAGCAAGATTGCCAAGTAGGAGAAATGCAATGCCATTTGAAAAATGCTTTCCCTTTCCTTGGTGATGGTGGTTCCCACTGAGGTGGAGAGCAGCATAGAGGACACTCTGTTGCTCCAGCTCTTCTAAGCTGCCTTAGAACCCATTCACACTTTAGTATGAGTAAATGAGAAGAGCATGGTGGGGGGAGCGTTTGCATTTTTCACCATAAGTAGAAGAAGTCCAAGGAAAGAGTTGACTCTCCAGTTGATGAAATCTCCTTAGTCAGGATGTGTGGGAGAGAGGATAACATCTGAATTTGTTCTGTGCAGAGTAGGGGTCACCTGGGAGTCACATTCCTGGTTTTGATTCTATTCCTTAAGAGAAGAGATAAGAGGAGAGAGCAGAAGGAAAGGGTTAAGGATACTTTTCTGTCACTATAGATGAAGTATAACGAACCCAGGTGTTAGAAATGTTGGAAATGTTCTGTCATCGTGTTGCAGGATATAGATATAATCCTCCTTGTGATGATCTCAACTGCTGTGGTTCTGGTATAATTCCACGATTCTCTTAGCTGAAATCAGTAGAGTGCTGGGGTGGCTCATGCCGACTTATAGGAGTTGACCCTCCGCGTTTCCCCTCAACTCAGCATTCAGTGACATCGCATTGGTGGCTGAAGATTGGACATGGTGGGAATATTTATATCACAGATATTAGAAATGCTATGAAGCAGGATTTTTTTTTTCCCCAGAGTATTAGCTCTTTAGCATTTATCTGCTTATAAGTGGATATAGTTCATTTTGGAAGTAATGCTTTTGCATACCTAATGCTCTCCTTCCTACGGATATAACATATTTTAATAAGTAATCCCGATAAGCATATAAATACATAGTTAACCATCTCAAAGCATCTGTGTCGTCTGCCTTTGATATTAAGCTTTTATACTTAGAAGCTTTTATACTTTAGAAAAAAAGAGATTTTATACTTTATACTTTTATACTTTAAAAAAAAAAGAGAAAGAAAATGCTGTTTTCTGATTGTAGTGGGGACACATCCTGAAATGAGTGTGGATTAGAAAAGTCGAGAATGTTAGCCAAGACCCTTTTAAGCTGCCTTCGCCTTCCAGCCTTTTCTCACCTCCTCTTCTCTCCTGGTCTCTGTTACTGGAGAGAATTACAAGTGTCAGCGACCTGTTAAATCTAATGAGTTCAGGGACACCTGGATGGCTCAATTGGTTGAGCGGCTGCCTTCGGCTCGGGTCATGATCCCAGCGTCCTGGGATCGAGTTCCACATTGGGCTCCTTGGTCGGCAGGGAGCCTGCTTCTCCCTCTGCCTCTGCCTGCCTCTCTGTCTGCCTGTGCTTGCGCTCTCTCTGTAACTAGTAAATAAATAAAATCTTAAAAAAAAAATCTAATGAGTTCAGGACAGCATAGGCTCTGTTCGTGGATTTTGGCCTGCTGACACAGGTTAGCAGAAACATATTATCTTTGGTGGGAGCGAGCCTACTGTAATTGCGAGCACACTTTCAGCACAGGCAGATTTTTCAAACTGAAAAAAAAAAGGTGTTTGGAACTGTGAGTGTATAGGGGATGAGTTATTCTGGGGGCAAGGTGTACTATTCAAAGAAATGTCTGTTTGCTTTTGTGTTTGAATCCAAGGCAAACAATATATCAGGCCACAGATAATCAGAGCACATGTCCAGAGATGTTTACCATTTAGTGTCTGTTAAAACTTGCTTTTATTATCAGAATGGTTATTATGCAGATGCTTGCAATTTCCAGTGCAGGACCAAAAACTGTTTAAAAAAAAAAAGGAATTCTCTAGAAAACTAGATATTCTTTTAAAAACATTACTTATTTATTTGAGATAGAGAGCAAGAGAGCATGTGCAAGAGGGGCAGGGGAGTGGGAGAGGGAGTCTTAAGCAGACTCTGTGCTGAGCATGGAGCCCCATGTGGAGCTCTAGCTCATGACCTTGAAATCATGACCTGAGCTGAAACCAAGAATTAGACGCTTAATCAGCTGTGCCACCCAGGTGCCCTTAGAATTCTCAATAGTCTAAAACATGTAGCTCATTTAACATCTTTGACTGAACTAAAGGAAAAGAGGAACACAATGGAACAGCTGCAGTGACTTTGGACAGGTTCAATACAGCACTACACTTGACAGTGATTTCAAGCACTCAAAGATTTTGCAAAGAGAAAGCCCTAAATATTGAATCAGAATTCAGGACAACTTCAGTGTCCCTTTAAGAATAGTGTATGCTGGGGTGCCTGGGTGGCTCAGTGGGTTAAAGCCTCTGCCTTCGGCTCAGGTCATGATCCCAGAGTCCTGGGATCAAGCCCCACATCAGGATCTCTGCTCAGCAGGGAGCCTGCTTCCCTGCCCCCCCCCCCCCCCCCCCCCCCGCCTGCCTCTCTGCCTACTTGTGAACTCTGTCTGTGAAATAAAAAAAAAAAAGAAAGAAAAAAAAAAGAAAGGAGAATAAGTCACTTGTAATCTCCCAACCCAGAGAGAATTGCCTTTCCGCACATTTTCCCCAGAATATTTCTTATATGTATATGCAAATATATCATAGACTTCAAGTTGGAATAATTTTGTATACACAATTTTATACTCTGCCTTTCCGCCTTAAAATTCTCACAAGCATCTCTGCATGTCATTAAATATTGTACAAAACTTGCTTTTTAATTGTTGGCTGATATTCTGTCATGCAGAAAAATTGTAATTCATATCACATTCTTTCTGTTGTTAGACTTGGAGGTCGTTTCCAATCTTTTGTTCTTGTAAGTTGTAGATATGTCTGATTTAGAGCTCCACCGATGTCCCCACATAAAAATCTATATGCACGTTTCTTTTTCTTTTTCTTTCTTTTTTTTTTCCTTTTGTGTGCATTTTTGACTACATCCTCTCTGTATGTTTTTAGGAATAGGATTACTGAGCCAAACAATTGTGATAATCGTAATAGCTTTCGATACGGGTTTCTAGATATCATTCTCCAAACACTTCCTACTTTATAATCCTATTTCAGTGATATGAATACTGTCAAAATGTACATCGATTTTAGCGTAAGTGGATGCAAGTGGGGGAAATTGAGCTCTGAAAAGATATTTTATAATGATTACTTCGTAGGAGCTGAAATAAAGTCCTTGCTGCCCAGTTTGCTCCCTCTTCACCTCCAGCCCTCTCTTCACATGCTACCTCCTTTGAGGGGCCTTCCTGGAACACTCTGACCACTTCTTACCCTTTTATTTTTCTTCTGACACCAAGCATTACTTGAGATTATATATTTATAATATAACATACATATTATATATATTATATATGGATGTCTCTGCTGTTTCTGGCCTCTTGCCCTCAGCACTATGAGGGCGGGGAGCTTGTTTGGTTCGCTGTGGACAGCGCCTTCCACAGAATGTGCACTCAGCAAGCAGGCGTGGAGTGGTTGTGCCAAAATACTTCCAGAGTTTGGTTGCTTTTATGCTGTTTATTGTTATTCCTTCAGGAAACCCGAGTGTAATGTTACATAACAAGCAACTGTCAGATGTTTAGTCCATCCTGTTAGTGACTCCGAGATGGCTGGCTCCTGCCTTTCCCTCCAGAAATTATGTCATCCGCACAATTGCACAGATCAGCATAACGTACTTGGTCGGCATCAGCAAAATATGCATACGGACCCGTGGCTATTTTATTTATCAGTTTTGGCATTTGGGATTCTGATTTGAAGGGGGAGAGCACTATGTATTTCCCATTATAAGCCATCTGTGTTTACAGTACTTTTCCAAATCATAGGTTTTTTGGTTATTTATTTTTTTTAATTTGTAATAGACTTTGCTTGGCAGTTCAGGCAACACACTAGTCTGCACGTGTAGGAACTTGTTTAGTCATCCAGTGTCTTTCACCTTCTCAGATGAAAATAATCCTCGCTCAGGTGAGATTATTGTGCCCTCCCTACACCCCCCAGTTGCTACTTACCCACTGCAGCTTTCCCAGGAGGCATGGGAAGGAGAGAGGAAGGAGGAAGGGGGGAGCATCCATCGCCTACTTAGAGATTCAGGCAGCAACAGCAAAAGGATTAGAAAATCCACCTCAGTTTGTGGATTCTCAAGGGCTTTGGTCACCCCGTGACCTCCCTGTAAAGTGGCTAAGGGACTGGTTCTGGTTGCTGGCCTTGGGGAGGACTAGCCTTTTTCTCCACAACCACATCTGTCAGGACGTTTGTGCTGGTCTGATGACACTTGGCATGTTGGATGGCAAAGGCTCCGTGGTGGCAGTCTTTGAATGCTAATAGGAGAGCTGCAGAATTAGGGGAGACGGCTCGTTCATCCCTGTTCTGTGCCCTGCCCAGGCCTGGCAGAAGGTCTGCGCTTAGGAAATATTTGAATGAATGAGAGAGGCTCAAAATGAAAGTGTTCCAAGGGAACGGGACCGGATTAACTCTCCACGGATGTTTATGCAGGGGGACCCTGCTTCCTGATATGTCTCCTGGAATGATTAATAGGACCCCTTTCACTTAAAAGAATCCTTTTTTTTTTTTTAAGTGTCCTGGTCTAGATGGTAAATGACATAGCTGTCTACATTGCAGGCTCCATATTTAAATATGGAGAGATTGATGAATGTGTTTGAAGTAGCTAAGAAAAAAAGTACAACTCCATTTGTACAAAATGTATGGCCTATTTCTCAGGCTTCAGTGATCCCAGATGGATAGGTTGAAAGGGACCTACAATGTCCCTGGGCACAACTTCCATCCTGTTCTTTAACTATAGCTTCCTGTTTTAGTAGCAGATATCTTGGGCTGCTTGCTTTCTCAATGTCCAGTCTGACACAAAATTCTCTAGATATTTTCTTCCTGCCGTGGGCCCTAATGCCATTTTTCCAACTCTGACAGCACTGAAGGTCTGTGACTTCAGTGAATGTTGGTACCACGTTCTGCAGATTCTAACAGCTACTGATTGTTTTTCATTTAGTAAAACAGTATTTACAGCTGATAGGGAGTAGAGTAATAATTATTACTATTATTAAAAGCCTATTGCTTTTAATAGGTGTCTCCTATTAGGAGACCTAAGTGTCTCCTCGGTTGTTTCTGACCACTCAAGTCATAGTCCATTCTTAACTGATTGTCACACTGAACAGCCCCAGAACCCGGGCCCCTTCCACCCCAGGGCTTTCTGGAGATCACTGAGTTTGGAGGCATCTCAATACTGAAAAACAAGCTCTCTCTTTAGTAATTAAGACAACTGTCATACTTGATGGGTATAGGTGTTTAGACATGTAGTCATCCCTGACTTTTGGGAAACTTGAAGGCAAGTTCAGGGTTGGCAGGGTTTGGGTTTTCATGAATCCCCACGATGAAAGGCACTGAGGCTGTGCATGGGGGAGTGGAGGGGGTTTGGGGGAGGGGGCAGGTCATGGGAGCATTTGCCGAGGGACTGCTGGGGCAAAGCCCTGAGCTGGAGATGGGAGTCATTTGTGTGGCTCTTACCCTTCAAGGTTCTTTGAGAGGAGGTTGGGCTGCTATCATCTGGGAAAGGAAGAAGATAATCGACATTGAGGAATTACGAAAAAGATCACAAAATGGAAGGACTGGTCTGGAGTATACTCAAGGAAAGAAAACAATGATATAGAGACAAATGCAGGAAAATGGCAAAGCATTTTTTAAAAATGATTGTATTTATTTATTTGAGAGAGAGAAAGAGCAGTGGGGAGGGGCAGAGGGAGGGGAAGAAGCAGACTCCTTGCTGAGTGGGGAGCCAGATTTGGGGCTCAGCCCCAGAACCCCGAGATCATGACCTGAACTGAAGGCAGATGTTTAACTGACCAAGCCACCCAGGTGCCCCAAAATGGTAGAGATTGCAAAGATGACACCACACATACCACTGTATATATAACCAATACTCTGGACTCCCGACTGTTTTCGGGGCTCTTAGTCCCTTTGTGTGGATTTAACTTCATCTTACAAAGTGGGCATTGTTAGCCTCACCATCATCAGCCCCATTTTTACCAGGGAGTAAACTGAGGCATGGGTTGCTAAGGTAACCTATGCAAGGTCAGACAGCTGGAAAGTTCCCAACTGCTGTTGCCCCCCCACCCCCACCCCACTGGATAGTCCCAAGTGCGGGCAGCTTCTAGACTACAAAGACCCCTTCACACCACACTCTCTCACCAAGACAGATAGCCTCAGGACAGGTGTCATTCCGCTCCTCCCTGGGACACAGGCCCAAAGAGGATATAACTTGCCCAAGACCACACAGCTAGTTAAGTCTTGAGGCCACTCTCTGACCTCCTTATTATTTTTTTAAAGCTTCCACATTCCCTGTGCTCCTATGGCCTTCAATGGCCTCAGGTGATCTGTAAGTAATGCTCTCACTATAGCTGATGCTACCCAGACCACTGCTGGAATATTCCATCCAGTTCATTCCTCCACATTTACATGGTATGTTTATACCCTGAGGAGGGGTCAGTGCGATGTCTGGAGAGACTTTTGATTTTATTGCAAAAATCACCTGGGAAAGACTGAAGTTCCATCCCTGGAGGAGCAGGTGACTTGAGTAGTTTGTATAGTTTTTCCTAGAAGGGGCAGCGGCTCATGCGAGGGCCCACTGCTCCTCTGCCTCCACTGGCTTGAGGGAAGGGCTTCCCTATTCCTCCTTAGCCAGGAGATGAGGCCAGACACATTGCCACGGCCATTGCCATGGCCTTGGTTTCCTGCCAGAGAGCGCATCACGTGTTGTGCTTTCTGAAGTCACTGACCTTGTCGATTCTTGATGTTTAAGCCCAGTAGGCTGGTCTACGCCTTTTCCCTCTGCTTTTTGCTCACAGTATTTTCAGCTGGAGTCTGTTAGGGATGGATGTGCTCTGTAAAACTTTGTAGTAACTCCATAAAAGGTTTTCTCCTTGTCAAAGAAGGAGGATAGACCCTGGTGGCAGGTTGTTCCTGAGGTAAATGGGCAAATGATTTTGGAGATTGAAGAAAACAGAATTGAAAGACATGTCAGGGGTTGCCATCAAAGCTACAGCAGAATTTTCAGGTACTTGGCACCTTCGAATACAAAATTATCCCCAATCCTGGGAAAGCTCATTTAAAGATGAGTTCATAATTTAATAGAGCTGGTATTTTAACATAATAAGCTATGTTTAATATAGAAAAGGGACTTTAAAAAACCTAAAAAAACCCAAGAAGTGATAAAGATAGGTTTTTGCGATCCTGTTTCTTCAGGATTTTGCTGCTGCTTTTTTATTTTCCCAGCTGTGCTTCCTCCCTCACCCCCCTACCACCCACCCCCACATTACTTTCTTCCTCTTCCCTGTTCTAATGTACCTACAACATCTTATCTCCATGCGGGGAAGGTTGGCCGGGCCTCCAGAGTCCGCAGATTTCCCTGGGCAAGCCTTAAAAACCAGTATTCCACCAGAGGGAGCTGAGCAGTAAAGAGGAGACCAAACCTTTTTCTTCTCAGAGATGCAGAATCTTGTACTGTTTCCCAATTTCCATTACAAGAAAAGTTCAGACTTCTCAGGAGAATCTCTTCATGTTTTCCCTTTTTGATGTTGTTTCTCTTCTTGGAAGACCATTTATGTAGCATCATCTATCTGCTTCATTTTTCCCAGCATGAGGGAGGCGTGCAGTATTGCTAAGGGATCGGGGGACCAGCAATGGAAGTTCCTGCTCCCCCGTCTAGTGGGGTTGTTTGATTTAAGAACTCTAAAGTGTATCTGAGGGAAATGAAGTAGGTGCCTCCGAGAGATATCTCCGTGCTCACAGCAGCATTCCTCACAGTGGCCAACACATGAGAATGACCTAAGAGTCTGCGATGGCGGAATGGATAAAGAAGGTGTGGTGTATATGATGGAGTACTATTCAGCCATAGAAAAGAAGGAAATCCTGCCATTGGTGGGTGAACAGGCAGGCCTTAGGCTAAGTGATATAAGCCAGAGAGAAAAAGACAAATACTGTGTGACCTCCCAATATTTGTGGACTCTAAAACCGTGGAACTCATAGAAACAGAGTAAAGTGCCAGGGGCTCGGGGGTTGGAGATATAGAGAGATATTAGTCCAAGGGTACAAAGTTCCAGTTCTAAGATGAACAAATTCTGGGGATCTAACATACAGCATGACGACCATAGTTATAAAACTGTGTTGTATACTTGAAATTTGCTAAGAGAGATCTTTTTTTTTTTTTTTTAAGATTTTATTTACTTATTTGTCAGAGAGATACAGCGAGAAAGACAGTATAAGCAGGGGGAGGAGCAGAGGCAGAGGGAGAAACAGGCTCTCCCCTGAGCAAAGAGCCGGATGTGGGACTCAGTCCCAGGACTGTGGGATCATGACCTGAGTCAAAGACAGACGCTTAACCGACTGGGCCACCTAGGTATCCCTGCTGAGAGAGATCTTGAGTGTTCTCACAAGAAAAAGCAGTAGTGATGTGAAGTGGTAAATATGTTAATGAACTTGACTGTGGCAACCATTTCACAGTGGGTGCACCTGTCAGATTAACTCACTGTGTGCCATAAATATATACAATTTTATATCATTCCCTGGTACATACATGTATCAGATCATCATGGTTTATGCCTTACATATATGCAATTTCATTTGTCAGTTATACCTCAATAAAGCTGGGAAAAAATGCCCCAGGGGCACAGGTTGAGGGCCTGATGTTAACATGGTAAATGAGTAAGACCATGTGCATGTGCGTGTGCACGTGCATGCACACGTGCATGTGTGTGTGAGAGAGAGAGAGAGAGAGAGATAGACGCAGAAGGAGAGAAAACATTCTTTTGCATTCCCAGTGTAACTGGAAAATGTTGCTTTTTCACATCTGTATACAAAATTGCATTTCTTGGAGACTTGTGCCCTAATCCTACTCCATCCCATATCCAGTCACATATCCATAGTCCTCAAAGTCTTTCATGTCTGTCCTGTTTTCTTCTCCACTCAAGTCACAGTATCAGTGGATTTGATACTGTGTCCTTGTGGAAAGCCCCTCTAACTCTCCAGCTTCCATGTGTCTCTGTCCCGCCAGTGGCCTCCCTCTTCACACCTACCCCGTTGCAGCCATTCTCCCCCAGGACGGTGTCCCAGACAGAGTCAGCCCGGGAGCTGCTGACTTCGAGAATCGGCAAGTCCGACATCCCCATCCACGTACCCCCACATCCTAACTCACTCGTTCCCAGTGCATCTATCCTTCACTTTGTGCCAGGACCTCCAGGGTCATAATGGCTTCCTTTTCTCCCCCACTCAGCTGTTCTCAGACCCAAGGCAGTTGTTCTCTTTCTTTCCTGCTTGCTGATTCAATTCACACAATCCATCCCTTGACCCAATCTCTTGCCTATACTCTCTGCTTCTTTCTCCCTTTGGACATTCCGTGGTACCAGCTCAGCAAAACCACAGCCCAGTATTGACCTTCTTTATCCAAAACCCAGGCTGTCGAGCCATGCGGGGGGGAAATCACCCACCTGGAGACTGCATACTCATGGTCTCCACTTCTGCTGGGTCCTCAGCCCTGCACATGCAGCAAGTCCTTCAGGCTCCAATGAACCATCCGTGTCAGCCAGTTCCTGGTATTGCCTCAATTCCGTTCTACACACATTGTTCCAAGAAAATCGCCACCTCAGGCGCAGAGAGCATGTTTTGACGCCTTTCTCTTTCTCTCCCTGTTTACCGTGATGGAGTACAGTAGAAACAAACTGACATGAAATATTTCTTGATTCTAGAAGTCATCACAGATAGTGGAAATTGCCTGTGTTGAGCAGAGAGAAAGGTGTTTCTGTGAAGGCTTTCATACAGGACGTGCTGAGCTAACTTCTCATTTATCTGCTAATGATAATGTTTTTCTCGCTATTCACATTATCTTTAAGTAATTTGGGACAATTCTATATTAACCTTTTCAACAAAGCTATGATTTTGTGTGTGGGAAGTCTCATGTAGTGTAATCTCGAAACATGCAAATCAGCTTGAAACTGTGGAGGCAAAGCTCTGCCACAGTAGGATTGATGTTGTGTTGACCTTACTTCATAACAGCACACCTGGGCTGATATTAGCCTTTTATAGCTTTGTTTTGTTTTTGTTTGTTTGTTTGTTGTTTTGTCTTGTAACCTTTTAAAAGAGCATCCACACAGTGTTCTAATTTAAGAGGTATATTGGAGCGGTGCCCATGTAAGTCGTGAAAAGAAATTGTTGCTGGGGCTGTGGGAAAAGACTTCTGCTGATGTTTCTTTTCAGGTAATTTTTCTTCAAGGCCTCTTTTATAATTATGTGTTGGTAATTAAGATCCAATTTCAAATGGGGGCTTCCCCTTGGAGGAGGAAGCCAGAACTTGCCATCCAGATCACTGTGTGAAATATGCAAGTTCTGTGAACTCCCAAGTCCAAAGTGGGCCATCATCAGAGGCCCTGCCCTTGAGTGCTGGGAGGTGTGAACATTCCTCTTGACTTGTTTGCTTCATCCTTTTGTGGAGCAACTGCTTGGTTTTTGTGTTGATTAAGCGGAAGCCTTGGTCTTATTAGAGCTTTGCTCTTACCCCCTTTCCAGATGTAAATATAAGCTCTCAAAAGTTTGCTTTTAGTTTTATAATGTATTTAGGAATTTCATTCTATGTTCTTATTTTTTATGAAATGTCCTTGAGCATTCAAATGAGACATTTCAAAATGTAAAAAATAACTATCATAGCAAACATGGGGTTAGATAATTTGGCTGTAATTAAACCCAGTTTGGGAGCTCCTGGGTAGCTTAGTTGGTTGAGTGTCCAACTCTTGACTTCTGCTCAGGTCATGATCTCAGGGTTGTGAGATCGAGCCCCACTTCAGGCTCAGGGCTTAGCAGGAAATATGGTTGGGATTCTCTCCCTCTGCTCCTTTCCCTGCTCATGCTTATGCTCTCTCTCTCTCTCCCTCAAATAAATAAATAAATAAATAAATATTTAAAAAACCCCAAACAAACCCTATTTTGTTCTTTACAAAGGCTGCTCCCCCTGCCTTGCCTCATTTCCACGTGCTTTCCTTGGAGAAAGTTCCTAGTATGACCATGGCAGTTAGAGAGGTTCCAAAATTCAGTGTGCATTAGTTCCACTTGGAGAGCATGTTCAGGGTGTAAAACTAAGTCCACTCACAGTGCCTGACATTCAGAAGCCTGGGATGTGGCCCAGGTATCTACCATTCCCAGGGACTCTCCAGGTGGTTTTGCCACAGGTAGATTGAGGTGGTCGCAGACAAACTCTGAGAAACCTGTTAGAATCTACACACGGAGCTGCAGTCTGGAGGCTTGGCCCTGAACCTATAGGTTCTTTGGATTAGTGACTTAATTGCTTTGGAATTTATTTTTTTAAACTATGTAGTGGTGAGTTGAATTAGACTATTTTACCAACACAATTTTAGTAGATAGTTTCTGACAGTTTATTCCAAAGAAGTGCCTGTATGACTGAGTAGTGAAAGGATTTGATTTTATTACATAACATTTCACATCCTATTTTAGGTTTTTGGCCACATTTTATTTTAAGTTTAGCAGGTCTCGGTAGATAAATAAGTCCTATATTTGATCACTTGATTTAAATAATTAGAACAGAAAATATCTTGTTATACTTGGGTTGAAATTAAACTCATATCACATAGGAAGATAGACATTTTAGGCCTCCCTTTCTCTTTTCCACCCAATGCAGGTGGCATAAAACAGAATATGCAGATTGAAAAGGAGAGCTGAATGCCCAGGAAATGTTTTCCATATGGATATCCAATTGTCCTGCACCATTTGTTGAAAAGATTATTCTTTCTCCATCAAATTCTTTGACACTGCTGCCAAAAATCAATTGACCATATGCACATGTCTGTTTCTGCACTCTGTGTTCCGTCCATCTACTTGTCTTTCTCCAGGCCAATACTATATTGCCTTGATGATTCTACGGTAATCCATACTATCCTGTAGTTTTGAAATCAGTTCATGTAATTTCTCTTTGTTATTTTGCCAAATCAAATGCTTCTTGTAGTTCTCTATATATTTCCATATAGATTTCAGAATCAGTTTTTTTTTCAATAGCTATAAAAAAAAGCCTGCTAGGATTATAACTAGGGTTGCTTGGAATCTATAGATCATTTGTGAAAGAATTGACATATAAACCACAGCAATTTTACTCCATCATATTAACTTTTGGTTTTAAAGGATTGCTCTTAATTTAAGGAAGAGAAAGCCTCGTTAGCAAATGTATATTCTGAATAGCATACAGGTAATGAGTGCAGATTTCCACTAATATGCTTCATGTGGCATCTATCCTGGTTATTTCCATGGTGATGAGAACATTAAATAATTTTCTTAGGGCATTTTTGTAATTTTTGAAAGACATTAAATTAAGTAAAATGTACAAGTTAAAAATGATGATATTTCCATCTTAACCAAAAGGCCAAATGGCTCCATGTCCATTCAAGATAAGTAAAAGGATAATGTCCAGCCTGATTTTTCCTTTTAAGAACAGTGGTAAATATTTAACAACTGACTCTCCAGTCCAAAAGAAAAAAAAAAGAAGAAGAAAAAGGCCCTGGTTTGTAGCGTGTGCCAATTTCTATGGTGTAAACACTTCTACTACAGCTATTTTCAAGCTCCTGAGGTGATGCAGAGTTGGGGAGAGATCACACTAGCACTCCATTCTACAGAATTTCCATCAGACACAACAGATGGGAATAACTCCAAGAGCAAAATGATAATAAAATGTAGTAAAATAATTAGGAAAGGATGGGGTTTGAGCATTTGTTAACTTTGCTTTTAATATAATTTATTTAATAGTAAGTCTGTTTGAAGTAATTTTTAGTAATGGCTGTGTTTAAAAGCTGGCTCATGGAATTCCTGAAAATGTCACAACTGGCAAGCTGGAACGAGCTGGCCCCAGTGCACTACTGTGGACCAAGAATAAGGAGTGACGTTTTTTCTTTTTTTAATTTAATTTTTTTAATTAAAATTTTTAAAAAAGATTTTATTTATTTATTTGTCAGACAGAGATCACAAGTAGGCAGAGAGGCAGGCAGAGAGAGAGGAAGGGAAGCAGGCTCCCCGCTGAGCAGAGAGCCCGATGTGGGGCTTGATCCCAGGACCCTGGGATCATGACCTGAGCTGAAGGCAGAGGCTTAACCCACTGAGCCACCCAGGTGCCACATAATTAAAAAATTTTTAAGCTGTTATGCATTTAAAAAAAAAAAGATTTTATTTCTCAGAGAGAGAGAGAGAGAGATTGAGAAAGCATGCAAGAGAGTGTACAAGCAGGCAGAGTAGTAGGCAGAGGGAGAAGCAGCCTCCCCACTGAGCAAGGATCCCAATGTGGAACTCAATCCCAGGACCCTGGGATCATGGCATGAGCTGAGTGCAGACACTTAACTGACTGAGACACCCACGTTTCCTGTGAGTGTGCTAATGAAATCTCTCATCTCCATTTATTTGAGAGTGACTTATTTCTCCTTCACTTTTTTTTTTTAAAGATTTTATTTATTTATTTGTCAGACAGAGATCACAAGTAGGCAGAGAGGCAGGTAGAGAGAAAGGAGGAAGCAGGATCTTGCCCGGCAGAGAGCCTGATGTGGGGCTTGATCTCAGGACCCTGGGATCATAACCTGAGCTGAAGGCAGAGGCTTTAACCCACTTAGCCACCCAGGCGCCCCTCTCCTTCACTTTTGAAGAATACTTTGTAGATACAGAATTCTCGATTGATATTTCTTTTTTTTTTTTTTTTAAGATTTTATTTACTTACTTGACACACCAAGCGAGCACAAGCAGGGTAAGCAGTAGGCAGAGGAAGACACAGGCTCCCCACTGAGCAAGGAGTGTGGTGGGGGACTCATCCCAGGACCCTGGCATCAGGACGTGAGCTGAAGGCAGACGCTTAACGGACTGAGCGACTGAGGCATCCTGGAGTTAAGCACTTTTAATATCAAACTGAACTAATGGTTAATGAGCCCATTGTCCAATAAAACAAAAGGAGTTGTGTTTCGTAACTTTAAATCCTTGATTCAACAATTCCAAACTGGTGGGGTTGGGTAGACATCACATTGCCATTTTATAAGTTAAATGTTTGGAGCAACCGTGTGTGCGTGCGCGTGCATGCGTGCATGTGTGTGTGTGTGTGTGTGTGTGTGTGCGTTAAAGGGATGGGACAGGGAAGATCAGCTGGAACTTTTCCTCAGGGTAGGATGGGTGAAGTAACCCCACACTGGCTCAGACATGGAAGAGCGCCTCCCAGAAGTATCTCATCACACAGCAGTGATGAGGGTAGACAGTGTTTTTTTTTTTTTTTGGCAGGGGGTTGGGGGAAGGGCAGAGGTGTCTGCTCCACCAGTCACGCGGGGACCAGGATAAAGACAGCTCTGCAGCTTCCCCAGGAGGATACAGGAGCTGCACTCTGAACCGCAGAAAGGAGCTGGGCACTGAGGAAGAGCAGCAGCCTAAGTTTGAAACCTCCAGGCCGGGAAGGGGCGCCTGGGACCTCCCTCTTCCATCCCATTGGCTGCACCCGGTCACGTGACCACACCCAGCTGCAAGGGAGGCTGGGAAACAGTCTGTGTGCGTAGGGTGCAGGAGCAAAGCAGATTTGCGGCAACAAGAGTAACTCCTGTGACTTTCCCTCCTACTTTCTTAGCTGTCCTGATGCAAAATCATCTGGGGACGTGCTGGCCTAGAGACCCCGAGACTTGAATTGAAAGGAGTTTTATCATTAATTCACTGTGCTCTTGGACCAGTCCCCTCCCCTCTCTGGGTCTCAGTTTCCTCGGCTGTAAAATTCGGGGCTTGCCCCAGGTCTTTGCTCGTTCTGTTGGCTCTCTGCTTATTCCCTCCGTCTTCTCGACTCAGCATTCCCTGCACTTGCGTCTCTCTGTTCTGTTCTCCTGGGGGTGGCTGTTGTTCATCGCTGGTCCTGATATGAACCCCAGTGGAAACTGGGCTTGGGTGTGGACGAGGCCGATCCGTGCACCTGCCTGGCGGGGCCCGAGGGCCAAGGAGCACGGGGCGCATCTGACTCAGGGCTTCTGAGGGACTGAGCGCAGCTGTTCTGTCTTGGGAGAACTGTGCCTGTGCAGTTCCGGTTTGTCAGGAAGCTGCTCTCATTTTGCTTCACTCAGGAAAATGCCAAGTTCACTACGCAGCTGACAACATTTTGCTCCAGCAAACTATACCTCTGAAGAATTAGAGCGCGCGGCCGAGGACTGTAGCCTCTGGGGTCAGCCTGCCCGGGTTCAAACCCCGCCTCTGCCCTTCGGAGTTGCGTAGCTGAGACCAAATTCATTTCTCTGGACCTCAGTTTCCTTCTTTGTAAAGTATTGTTTAAAATAAACATATAACTTAGGGGCGCCTGGGTGGCTCAGTTGGTTAAGCAACTGCCTTCGGCTTGGGTCATGATCCCAGAGTTCTGGGATCGAGTCCCACATCAGGCTCCCAGCTCCATGGGGAGTCTGCTTCTCCCTCTGACCTCCCCTCTCATGCTGTCTCACTCTGTCTCTCACTTTCAAATAAATAAATAAAATATTTAAAATAAAATAAACATATAACTTAAAAAATAAATTTTTTAAAGATTTTATTTATTTATTTGACACAGAGAGAGATCACAAGTAGGCAGAGAGGCAGGCAGAGAGAGAGGGGGAAGCAGGCTCCCCGCTGAGCAGAGAGCCCAATGTGGGACTCGATCCCAGTACCCTGAGATCATGACCTGAGCCGAAGGCAACAGCTTAACCCACTGAGCCACCCAGGTGCCCCTTAAAAATTATTTTTATATAAAAGAACACTGAGTGTTGTTTTGGAGGATTAAGTAGCTAATACATGTAAAGTGTACAGAATGGTGTCCACCATGTGACAAATACTGTAAAAAGTATTGTTTTTAGTGTTGTTATAATTAATATAATTCTTAGTGCACAGAGTATTTAAGGAAATCATTGTGGCTAAGAAACAAAAGGGCCAAGATCTTGTTTTAAAATTGGCGGTGGGAGTGGCACCTGGTGGCTCAGTCGCCTAAGCCTCTAACTCTTGATTTCAGCTCAGGTCATGATCTCAGGGTCCTAGATCCAACCACATCCAACCTAGGCTTCTGCACTCTGCATGAGTGTGCTTGAGGTTCTCTCTTCCTTTCCCTCTGTCCCTCACCCTCTAACACCCCCTGCCCCCCTCACGCCCACACTCTCTCTCTCAAAAAAATATATCTTAAAAACCAACCAACCAAAATTGGCAGTGCATAAAATCAATGGTGCAGTGCAGTCTGTTCGAAACTACAAAACTCTTCCACTGTGAAGTGGGCACCTTCTTCTTTTCCTTGCTGCCTTGACTCTCTTCCTCCCTGCTTTTTCCAGCCTCTGCTCCCCTCTGAGAAAAAGCTGGTGAGGCTTCCGGGTGCCAGGCCGCCTGCTGCAGAGCTTTTAATCAGATGACCCTCTTTCAGCAGGTCTATCCCTATCTATACTCCTGGCAGACATTGCTAATGGATAGGGGAATCCTCCCCCCCCCCCCCCCATCCTCAAAGTCTCCAAAGAAAGGGATTATAGTCAAGACACTTAACATCTGGTTTTGTTTGACCAATCAGCCAGCCCTAGCATGGGGAGGGGGCAATGGGTGGGGGTGGGGGGGTGGGAGGGAGACTGGAGGTCTGCTGCTGCTCCCAGCATTAACCCCATAGTTGCTGGGTCTGTGAAGAGATCAAGGGGCTCACACAGGAAAAGCCAGGACTTGCAGGGCAGTGGCGGGGGTGGGGGTAGGGAGAGGGGCAAAGAGGGGTAAAGGTGGGCTGGGTAGTGTTCAGGGCAGAATGGAAGAAAGACAGAATCTCACCATGTTAAAAATCCGTGTAGCCAACCATGTATAAGGGGACCGAATTGTTTTCAACATCACAAAGGCATGGGCCACCTTGGAGCTTGAGATGAAACTTAGCCGACAATTGTCATAAGATGTGGTTTAAAGAAAAGGGTCACTACTCTTAAAGAAAAAAAAAAAAAGAAAGAAAGAAAAGGGTCACTACTGTTCCTGAGGGTTCTGGAGAAGACTTGTGGAAGAAGAGGGATTTGAGGTGGGCCCTGAAGGGTTTTCATTGGCAGAAGGGAAAGGGCGTTTCAGGCGATGGAACAGGGTGAACAGATGGGCCAGTGTGAGCCTTACTGGGGAGAGGCAGGCCCCTCCTCCCTGCCTCCCGCAGGATGCGGTGCCAGGTTGCCATGGTGATGACAGACTCCTTTGGGCAAGCCATGTTGTGAAGCTATCAGAGCAGAAAAGACGGGCAATTCCCCTGTTCCCACTTCTGCCCAGACTGTGAAATGGCAGTAAATACCAATCTGTTTTCTTCTAGAAAAAACGGTTTCTCTTTGGGCTTTACGTCTAACTTCGAAAGAGAATACACCAAAAACAAGCGTAATTCTATCATTATACAATGCATTGCTTTTCTATTTTTCTCTCTTGTGGGTACATGTTTCTAGTATTCAAAAGTAAAATCATACTACTTCCAACATTAGAGTAAATACGACCTAACTGGCTTGAGAAAAAGAATTACTCCAAATTTATTAAGTAGGAAATACTGCATGGTGTGGTGAGAGTAGAATGAGTTTTAGACTGGGACTGAGCAGCTTTCAGTTCCATTCTTGGTTCTACCTCTTTCTAGTATGTAGCTGGGGACATTTTTACCTCCTGTCTCTCAGTTTTCTCCTTACAAAGTGAGGTAACAGCATCATTTCATTGAAAGCTGGGCATGCGAAAAAAGAAAGAAAAAAAAAGAAAGAATTTTTTGGCTTATTCTCTCTTCATATTTGTTCAAGTCTTAAAAAACAAAGTTGTAATCTCAGTCCTCACTTAATTTTATGTCTTGCTTGCACTCTTAACCTGCCATCATTCACAATTTTTATAGGCTGTATTTGTGTGGCAGTGTCCTTTGTTAGAGAGCAGGCAGGGTCACAGCTTGTTGAGTGTTGACGTTTATAGTTTACTCCTTAAACTCAGCGTCTTCCTGGTGTTTTGTTTGTTTTTTAGGGAGAGAGAGAAAGAGTGTGTGTGTGTGTGGGGAGAGGTAGAGAGAGAGAGAAAATCTGAAGCAGGTTCCACACCCAGCGCAGAGCCCGACGTAGGGCTTGATCTCATGACCCTGAGCCAAAATCAAGAGTTGGACTCTTAGCTGACTGAGCCGCCCAGGTGCCCTATCTTCATGGCATTTTTACTTGGACAGATACTCTGCTGTCCCATTTTTAAAGGTGCTAATATGCTTCCTTTCAGGTCCTATTTGCTTTAGGCTCACTTCGAGGTATATGAGTAGGATATTATCCTGGGCCTCCTGTGACCTGAGTTAAGCTCCCTGAGAGTAAGAGTTGCCAGGGAGGACCAGCCTTGCCTGGAAAGGGCGATGTACTCGTGGATGGAGCCCACTGTCTTGGACATGGATGCTTTCACTTAGTAGGACCAGAAACTAGAGTAGCTTGGGTGCCTGCTGTCTGCTCTGCCCCTGCCATGGGGGAAGAGTGTGGGTGGCAGGCTAAGTAGGTACGCTTACCCAGGCCTGGAAGCAGCCCTGCTGGGTTTTGGCACCGGTCTACACAACCTGAGATTTCCCATTATGCCTTTGTTTCAGCTTTAATATTTGGGATTTATTTTTAATGTCCTAAAATCTTAAATCATTGCTTTTATTGCTCTAGCTCCATTTCAGCTTTTCCAAAGAAATTTTATTCTTTTAATTGTTTAGTTCTCAACAAGTCTTTTATTTACTTGTTTTTGCATTGCACAAATGGGATAACACTATTACAGGAAAAAGAGAAGATTACCCATAACCCAGACACAACTCTAACAGGTTTTGTTTCCTCTCTGTTGATATTCAGAGTACTTAACCCAGTCATAAACATGGCAGATGAAGAATTTTATATCCTGCTTCTTCACTTAACCTCCCATTATTCACACATTTTCCATATTATTTTAGAGCACTTATGACTTAATGGTTGCAGTATTCTATGTGTGATTGTACCATCGTTGGCCTAACCATTCTCCTATGTCACACTCATACTTTTGTCCAAATTTACTATGAAACATTGTATGTTTGATGTTCAATGTTGAACTTACAACTTTTCCTGCATTAAAATGGAGCTATTTTATGCCACTTGTTTACTTATTGCGTATTAGGTTTTCTGAAAGATTTGACCAATTCCTGACACAATAGCTGGGCAATATTGAGACCAGTTGTTTCATTGAACTCTTGCTGACATCTGCTAGAATAATAATTATCAATGTATTTACACCTGCTAATTAAATAGGAAAAGAGACTATCTTGTTTCAATTTCCATTTTTCACTCCTGGTAAGCTTGAATCTTTGTCTATTCTAGAGCTTTTATTTTGTGAATTATCTTTTTAGATCCTTTGGATGGTGGGACCTAATGTTTTTCTTAGTGTTCTAGAGAAGCAAAAAGGAGCACTTTGCTGCAAATGCTGGTTTGGTTCCCATTCAACATCCTTTCTGGACTGAAGTTTCAGTCTCAGTGATCTGGCCTTCCTGCGTTGATACCATAATGTACATGGTGGGGCTTCGTAATTTTCCTGGAACTTTCTTCATGTTCTTGTCCTCCCCACATTTGATGTGGAGACTGTAAGTGTTTGGTGAGTTGCTCCTGCCCCCACACCCAAAAAAGTCTTGCTTGAGTCTTGATTTGTCTGTGAGTGCAATCTGCACATAATTTTGGAGCTACAGACATCAATCAGTCCTTTATTAAGGAGATGAGTGAACGCCTGTGGAAATAAGTCCTTTAAATGCTTCCCTCGTTCAGTCTCAATCCCAGATTTGTTTTGCTGGAGTTTTTAGTGCACAAATGTGATATTACAGTCCATGTTTATTTAACCCTAGACCACATGTGTCACAGTGTCCCATTCAATGGTTTGTAATGTGTGACTAGCAAGCAGGAATAGCTTTGAATTGCACAGGCTTCTTCAGGCTCACTCTTTCTAGAACCCCTTGGATGTTGGAAAACTCTCTTTAACATTACGTTGGTATTGGAATGATACAATACTTGACTTTTCATCCTTATCAACTGAAGGTACTATCTTCTGTTCAATGTCATTGCTTTGGTGTTAATATTCTCACCCAAGACATATACATAATCCTTGCTATATACTTGACAGAATACGTTGTAGTAGCTCAGTGACTTGGTTTTCTCACCAGCAAAATGGGAATATCAATACTATCTACCTCGTAGGGTTGTCTTTTTTTAAAATTTTTTTTTTTTTAATTTGACAGACAGAGATCACAAGTAGACAGAGAAGCAGGCAGAGAGAGGAAGGGAAGCAGGCTCCCCACTGAGCAGAGAGCCTGACGTGGGGCTCGATCCCAGGACCCTGAGATCACGACCTGAGCCGAAGGCAGAGTCTTTAACCCACTGAGCCACCCAGGCACCCCTCGTAGGGTTGTCTTAAGAATTAAATTACCTAACAAAAATAGTGGGCAACCATGAGACATCAGCTGTTACCCAGGCAAAGGAGAAACAGAAGTGAACTGCCCTTTCACCAAGATGTGGAAAGGGAAGTGCTTGTCAGTGGCTGTGTGGGAAACATTTCTGGTGTCGCCGAATTTAAAAGCTGGAAGTGATGTCTTTGTATCATTTTGTCTATGGCCTGGTCTTGTCATTTTTCAGGTGAGAAAATAAGAGCTCAGAAAGTTTCAGTAATTTTCTAAATTTTTTTTTTTAGTTATGAAAACAGTAATGCTCAGTACGCAGGGATGTGTAAAGTAAAAATTCCTCCATTTTCCTTTCTTCCTGTGTATTCTACTCTCCCAGGAAGACCCATCAGTGTCCTTGAAGTAGCTTTCTCCAGGCATTCCTTCCCATATTAAATAGCATTTCTAAATTTCAAAGGGGATTGGAGGCAGAACATAGAGGAAGGCAAAGCTTATGACTCCAGGTAAGTATTCTTCCAGGCCCCCATGTTGACTCCCAAAGATGCTCCTAGCTCCAGGGAAGCGCTGGTGGGGTAGGCAAGGAGATAGTTGCGACTCTCCTACAGCCACCAGCTACTGTCACTTGGGGAAGCCCTGACCATAGACCCGGTCTTTTCCAGGCAAGCCAATGGTTTTAAGTAGTTTTTCCTTGCAGATATGAAAATAGGGTGCTATCAATAAAAAGTATTTGCCCAATTACCTATTATCTTGAGATATATGGGCAACAAGTTAATGAGACTATTTTAACCAGAAGAGTTTATCTTCCGTGAGTCTATACGACTTCTAGGGTTCCCCGAGATAGTTGCTATTTGATGAATGAATACTTTCTGTTTAAGTTCAACATGATTTTTGTGTGGTCATCTGTGCAGGTAGAAGATGGACAAATCTTGTCAAAATAACCATTGGAAAATGAGTAAGGGTAATACATTGTGCTCATAAATGAGACTGCTAAAAG
This sequence comes from Taxidea taxus jeffersonii, assembly GCA_003697995.1. Lineage (NCBI taxonomy): Eukaryota > Metazoa > Chordata > Mammalia > Carnivora > Mustelidae > Taxidea > Taxidea taxus. Next base: position 27,673 of record RCUC01127610.1, read on the forward strand.
AAGCACAAATTCTGTACTCTCTTAACTCGAGACCTATTTTCTAAAGCTATAATAACCTTATAATGTCATGGCTTATACCTTCTGATCACCCTTTCTAAAAATCCCCAAGTTCCTACATGTGATCCAGAAGAAACAACAATAAATGGTGCTTTATAGATGGACAGATCAGAGATTGGGACACTCGCAGGTGTGTTCATGGAGAGGTAGGCATTCGAAGGCCATCTTGCTGCCTTGCTGGGTGCGGTCTTCCAGTGACGAACTCAGACTTTCCAAGTATGAGCATCTTTTTCTCAGCTTTGCTATGATACAATGCAAATGAATCAACACTGTCATTCTGCAGACTTTTTTTTTTGCCATCTTCCAACTATTCTTATCCAAGAAGGGTTTCAGTTTGGGAGAATTGAAAGCCCCATGGCTCTCTGCCCGTCTAACACACTAGACTCCATATATCACTCAGGGGCTCTTTAAGGGTTCACTCACTTAAACAGGGGGCACCTTGGAGTTGCTAACTTGGCTGACCCCAATAAAGGTGACAATTTGAAAAGCTCTCCTTAGCATTTCTGCTCAGTGAGACCTCAGAATAATGACCACAGTGTTGTTGAATCACTTTAGTAGGTGTTCCTTAGTAAAATCTAAAATGAGCCTTTATGAGGCTAATACTATGTAAAGAGTTCTGTACTTTAAATGAGTTTAAGGGTAATTACCTATGGTACATCTTAGGTATTCTCTCTAAATTCCTTCTTTCCAGAATATTGGAAAGCTGTAAGCTTTAGTTAGGATAATATTCAATGACTTGGGGTGTCTGGGTGGCTCAGTTGGCTAAGCATCTGACTCTTGATTTTGCTTCAGGTCACAATCTCAGGATCATAAGATTGAGCTCTGAGTCGGGCTTCATGCTGGGCATGGAGCCTGCTTAAGATTCTTTCTCTGCCCTGTCCCCTTCTCCTCTCTGTCAAAAAAAAAAAAGACCTAATAGTTACTGAGGCTCAGCTATCACATATTAATCATTTAAGTATGATAGCAATTGTACAAGCAGGTTTCTATTATTATTACATTTATTTCACACCTTAGAAAACAGAGACACAGTTCCCCAGCTAGTGATTGAGAAAATTAGGATGGAAATCTAGAGAGTTTGGATTCAGAGTTTAATCACCCAACCACTGTGTAAAAACCATGCAAAACAATTTTCCATTTCTTCTCTTTCCTTCTTTCACTGACAGCTTAAAAAAAAAAAAAGGAACAAACAAAAACACAAGAGGAAGGGGAAGGAAAGGGAGGAAGGGGGATGGAGCAGGGTGAGCAATTGCTGGGATCTTTTAGACACCTGTTAGGATTATTTGAAAATATGTTGGGGGAGGAATACAAAACAGAAAATGGAAGTGTCAGCAGTCAGACACTGAAACAGGGGAAGAAGCCAGTCTTAAGGTCCAGAATTCCAACTCCTCCCTAATGTTGGAAGCAGGTTAACTCTAGCAGTAGAGGTTAAGATCAAGAGCTTCCCACCTGCATCCACATGCTGCCTTCACAAGTCGGGTGACACTCAGGACATCTGTGTGAGCCTGGCGGGTCTCTCTGTGGGGCTACCATGTTCAGAACTCTAGCATCATGCTGCATTGCAGTGCAGAACTCCTGGGGCTCCTGCCCCCCTCCCCCCTAAATTGGAGCAGTTCTGGTATTTTTTGCTTCTTAGTTTGGGGTTCCGAATAGGATATCTATTTGGGCACAAGATCTAGCAGTTCAAAATCCATTGAAAATTGCTTATGTGGATGACTTAACATATTCCTACCATGCTCTCTGTGTTTTGGGTATCAGTTTCTGTGTAGCAAGTTACTCCAAAATTTAGTTGCTTACAACTGCTATTTTATTTTGCTCAGGGTTTTGTGGGTTGGGAATTTGGGAAGGGCTCTGCTGAGGAATTTATCTCCAGTCTCTGAGATGTCAGCTGGAGCACCTGGGGCTTGAGGGTCCACTGCGAAGACAGCTTCTTCCCCTAAAGTCTGGTCCCTCCATGCTCCTCTCTTCCTATTTCCCTTCCTCTGCCTCCCCAACTTTGGTGTCTCATGCCCCAGGGTGTCTCCGTGTGGTTTAGTTTCTCACAGTTTGGTGGTTTCTGGACAGTCATCTTCCCAATAGAGTGGTTGCCTTCCAAGATGTTGGAACCTTCTGCCTGGCTCTAATGGTCAAAGTAGCCACCAGCACCCCCTCCCCCATATTTCACAGGCATGCAGAAAGATACCCACCTCCTGACAGGAGAGAGATGAGGTCACATTGCAGAAGGAGATGTGGAGCAGGAGCTGTTGGAAAACCTTGGGTCTTGGAAAATATAACCTGCTTCATCTCACCACTACCAAGATACAATCTCAACTTCCACCTCACTGCTCCCAGACGCTGGTGTTTGCTTCCTTCCACCTGCCTCTCTCCATTTCCCTGTTCTTCTCATGACCCTGCTTGTGAGAGTCTCCTTCGCCTTCCTCGGTCACACTGCTTACAGCTTGTTGCTTGGTTGGGCACATTAATGAGTTCTAGAATGGTCCTCCTTCTCATCCCTTGTCTTCTGTCTGGTTGCAGCTTATTTTCACTTTTCAGTGAACAAGGGCCATTTACAGAACATCTCCTGTTAATCAGATCTCTCTTTCTTCCACATGGCATTCTAATCAGTCATGACTTTGTTCATGCAATCTTTGGTCTTGATTTCCTCCTTTGGTGTGGTTCATTGTTAATAGGTGGTAAATACTGCTTATTTGCTTCAAACATTTAACAATCGATTTCCTCCAGAGCTGATGTTATAACAGAAGTCTAGAAGGTTGGGTACCGAGTGGTCCAGCTTTCATTACAATAAGGAAAGGCTTTATAACTAAAATCTGTTATGTATGGTGATAGATATTAATGAGACCTACTGTGGTGATGATTTCACAATATGTGCAAATAACAAATAATGATGTTAAACTAATATGTTGAAATATCAAAACTCATGTTAATTGTACCTCAATTTTAAAAAAGTAAACAAGGGCATATTTAGAATTACTTCTAGCTTATAAATTAGCATTGCCAACAGTCTTTAAAAAGTGAAAAAAAATTTTAGAAGACTAAATTTATTTCCACATAGGATTTATTTATTTTTTATTTTTATTTTTTTTAAAAGATTTTATTTATTTATTTGTTAGAGAGAGAGAGAGAGAGTGAGCACAGGCAGACAGAGTGGCAGGCAGAGGCAGAGGGAGAAGCAGGCTCCCTGCCGAGCAAGGAGCCCGATGTGGGACTCGATCCCAGGATGCTGGTATCATGACCTGAGCCAAAGGCAGCTGCTTAACCAACTGAGCCACCCAGGCGTCCCTCCACATAGGATTTAGACTTAGACATGCATCAAACTCCTATTTTCATCCATGTTCCTACCAACCAAAATGACCAAAAGAATACAAAAGTAGGGGGTGCCTGGGTGGCTCAGTGGGTTAAGCATCAGACTCTTGGTTTTGTCTTAGGTCATGATCTCAGGGTCATGGAATCAAGCTCTACATCAAGCTCTATGCTCAGCTCAGAGTCTGCTTGTCCCTCTCTCTCTGCTTCTCCCCCTGCTTATGCTCCCTTTCTATTAAATAAATAAATAAATAAAATAAAAGAGTATGAAAATAGGAAACCCTTCATAGACTCAGGGAACCAGGGAGAAACTCTGATCACTTCACTTAAGATACAGTAGAGGTGGGAACAGATTAAAGAAAGCCTTAGGCTTATTCGAACCCCCTTTCTAAGAAAAGCACATTGGTGATATGGTGAAGAAACGACAAGGGTTCCAGTGTTCTCATCTCTCAATTTGAAAAGTTCTCATCAATTCTCACCAGTTTTCTTTCCTATCAGATGATGACACATTGAGTGAATTATTTAATTATGATGACAAACTGGTGATTCCGCTCATCCTTTCACAGGTCCTATTATTATGAGCTGGGATTTTTCTGTGTAGAACTTTCCCTCGTCCATGAAAGCTACTGTGGACCCTGAGCTATTTTTCACATAGTAGATTCAGGATGAAGGATTGCCCTCTGGCGGGGTTCAGGACATACTGCCCTTGGCATATGGGGTATTTTCAGCTGAAGGAGCTTGAGAAAATGGCAGAAGCAGGCCGTGTGAGAGGTTTCCTTTCTGCACTCAGAGGAAAGGAGCAGCCCTATCTCTAAAGACAAAGGGATGTCAAGGAGAATCTTGATAAAGAGGGCTGGCTGTTTCCCCATCTTTACTATGCTTACCTCATTTCCTTAACCTCTATTTCTACAGCACTGTCCCCTCTTCATCCAGCCAAGCATAAAAATACTCAGGCAGAGCTGTTTCCCTATGAGGGCTGCCATGTTGCATTAAACTTACTTTAAATAAATTTGTATGCAATTCTCCTTTGGGGGAGAAAACCCTATTATGTCTAAAAGTTGTGAAATAAATGGAACCATTTGATTTTAGGAGGCCTGTTGTGATATTTTATTTTTTAATTTTGTAACTGGTTAGTCACACTTATAAAATGCAGGGTCAAGTGTGTTTATTAAATCCTAGAAATTTGCACTAAGCCCACTCTAGGTACTTGTTGTGCAGAAAAGAATGGAAAGCGCGTGAGTGTTCATGTAGGCACACTGGCAGGTCCCTGTCAGAGGTTGGGACCAGGCCTTTCCGGTGGTTTCTTTGAAAGGAAAAGAAGTCCAGGTGGACGTAACCTAGAAGACTTACTGTACATGCAAGGAGATGTTCTGATAAATTCAGTGGGATAGTGTGCTTTAGTGAAAAGAAATGATGCACTGCCTGCTCTGGTACATTGGGCGAGTTGTTTAACCTCTCGCGACCTCAATTCCCAGACTGACTGGTCCTAGGGCTCGTCCCCACAATTTCTGTGGTTCCCCTCAGCCCTAAGGTGCTCTCATATTTTCAAAAGACGATTTGAGCTGGGCTGCCTTTCTCATCCTCAGGACATTTCTACGTGAACTCTTCTTTCCTTATGTGGAGAAAATATATGTACAGATTCAATGCTTGAAACTACAGACAGCTTCAATGTTTGCATTTCTCAGTATTTACTTAAAGTGAAAAGACAACTTGGACCACGTTCAGACATCATTATGATTAATCAATTTAAATATCTACTAACAACACATGATTTTTTGTTGAATGTATGGATTTACCGATTTCCCTTGTCATGTGGAAAGCTGGTATTTTTTCCCAAACAGGCTGCCCTTGCCACTCTCTCCCGACCTTTTCTTAGTAGTTTCAACGCCATCCTTCCCTGTCGTTAGGCTTTTACAATAAAAGTAACATTGATTCTCTGTAATTGCTTGATTCTCTGTAACCACTTCTGGTAATGCATTTGAATTTTTTAAGAGGTCTAAAGAAAAGACCTTAAATAATGGCTGTGCAAGCAAATAGGAGAATCTATTAAGTCTGTGCTTCCTCTTGCTTTTCTGCCCAGGCGATTTTAAAAACCAGCCCATGCATATTTTGCTTAGCTCTTGAAATAGGTCTTAGCTTCTGATCCAATTTTATGAAGTTGAATGTAATGGTTTGGGTGGCTGATGAGCTCCTCTATCACTCAATATTCCCCTCAGCCCCTCAGTTTCAACAGAAACTTCTGGTTGGACCAGTCTGTGTCATCAAAGTTACATGGTAGGCAGCCCTTCCAGCCTTCCTGTGCCTGGGAATTTTATCTCCTGTAAGATTTCAGCTTTTTCCTTCCAGTACAGCCAAAATGGTATTCTCTGGCTGGTTTTAGGGGCTACTTTATGCTGTTTCCAAACCTCACTCACTTTATGTACCTGCCACAACTCTTCTGCCATACCCCACTCTCCTCTTGATTCGCACTTAGATTCGTATCTTCTGTAATTCGTGTTTCCTACTCGTAACACAGTGGCTGACACCTATAAGCCTTTTGGGGCCCTGTGTTGGTTCGAGAGTTTGAACCTTCCCTAGGCAGAAAATGGATGTTTCCTCTGGCTCTTGAGCTTCTCTCTCTCCATCCTGTCCTTTGCTTTTGAGGCAAACTAGTGTCTGTGGCCTTCATACTCCATTCTGGCCACAACAAGCCTCTTTGTTCTGTGCTGTGGAGGAGGCTGAGTCGAGGAGGGACGATGCTGGTGAGGATGGAGGAAGGTGGCGGTTGAAAAGAAGGAGGCAGGGCAAGATGGCGGCTAGCAGAGACAGTGTACGGTTAGAAGGAGGACAGAGGGACCCTTGGGAGGGATAAGAGCTGATCTCAGCCTGCATTCAATTATTCATACTCACCCTTCCCAGCTCTCATTGATTTTCCATGAAAATAAAACAAAACAGGACTATGCTGGGGAAAGCAGATTTTTCTGAATTTGTCTTCTATGATTTTCTTTGGTTTGGTTGAAATTTCTATTTAGCCTTGGGCTTGAGGGGGGGGTCTATTTTAAAGAAATGCCATCATCCTTGACAGCTTCTCGTATAGTCTTGTTTATCCTCAATATAATAAGATAAGATAATAGTGGATTTCTCACCCTCCCATAGAACACTTTAAGAGATTTGCTTACCTATTGGAGAGCTGAGACAATCGACGAAATAGGTGTCATCGAACCCGAACCTGGAGTCGCAGAGCACACTGAGCTAACCTCGGCAGGAATAAAGTTAAGGGGCATGATTTGAAGTGATAATGTTGGGTAGCCTCCAGAAATGTACACCAGTACAAAAGTGTTTTGTGGTGCAACTCTGGCTCTGTCAAGGCTGCCTGGAAGCGAGGGCTGAATGTCACGGCCTAAAAAATGCAGAGAGAAAAACAATTTTAGGTTATTTTAGTACGGGTGGAAACTGCTGATTGCATGCAGGCAAACATACCTGATCTTGTTGAAATCAGGACACTCGACTATATTTAAGACAGGGACTGTTAATTTGCTAGAGGTATAGGAAGACATGTTGTACTTTTTGCTATGAAGAAAAGGTTGGAGTCTCTTAAAACCATTATTTAGCTGTTTTAGTTTTTTAAAGTTTATTGTTGTTCCAGAGGCTCTTGTCTTTTTATTTTATTTTTTAAATATTTTATTTATTTTATATATATTACATATATATATATTATAAATATGGAGAGAGAGAGAGTGCAAGGGGAGGGCAGAGGGAGAGGGAGAGAAAGAAACTCAAGCAGATTCCTTGCTGAGTGCAAAGTCCCATGTTGGGCTCGACCCCAGGACCCTTCAGTTGAGCTGAAACCAAGAGTCAGACGTTCTACCGACTGAACCACCCAAGCACCCCTGTCGTTTTAGTGCAAAGAAGAAAAAATTGCCAAGTGTTGTTGATTCAAGAGATGATTTAGAAAAAAAAAATGAGAGATGATTTAGATTCCTGTAAGATTTTTCCAGGGAGGGATATCCTAGATGAGAACATCCCTTGCTGCGGAATTTCTGGCTTCCATCAATGAAAGATCATAGCCCCTCTCCTATGATTTAGGAGGCTTTATGGCCTCTCATGGTTTAGTCCATTTCTCTGCTTTTTTTCCTCTTTCGTAACTCTACTTCTAACTTATGCTTGGGTTTTTGTTTTCATTATACTCTTCCTTTCTTCCCTGCAATTCCAATCTCCTGATCCTTCTCTTTACCTGGGGCTCAGGAATAACTACTCTCTGACTCCCAGCCTTCTGTCACAAACTCTTTTTTGTTTTTTGAAAAGCCCACAAGACTTTCAAAACACTGTCTGAAGGGGGCACCTGGGTGGCTCATTTGGTTAAGCAACTGCCTTGGGCTTGGGTCATGATACCAGGGTCCTGGGATCGATGTCGGGGAGCCTGCTTCTCCCTTTGCCACCTCCCTGTGCTTGTGCTCTCTCTCTCTCTCTCTCTCAAATAAATGAAATCTTAAAACAAAACAAAACAAAACAACAAAACCGACTTTCTGAAGAATGTATGTGAAGTGGTGGGCATGTGTAGGAGTTGGGTTTTAAAGACTTTCAAAGTCTGTTTCTACCCAGAACCTCCATGATTCTGTGAAACCCTACCGTAGCTGTTAGTTACTTGGGCTAAGCCTGATGGCCCAGCCTAATGGATGGTAACACCCAGGATCAGACATCTGTGTGGGGCTTTCCTTTTAGCATTGGGATGTCTGGTTCCTAGAGATGAACGCCTGCCTGAAGCAGGTGGGGATCAGGGGTGGGAAGGAAGCCTGAAGATTTCCTTTCTTCCCTTTGTGTTGTCAAGTCCGTTTTCAAGTCCTGATCTTGTCTTAATGGGTAACGATGGGATTGTTGGGATGAAAATAAATCTTTTTGACAATGAATTCAGAAATTCTACATTAAAAAAAAGGAAATGGGAACTAGGCTAGAAAAGGTGAAAATTAGGTAGATTCAGGGCAAAACATGTCAATAGTGAGTAGGAAGCTCTTTCAAAAATTTATTTATTTTAGAGAGAGATAGAGTGTGAGTGAGGGGGAGGGTAAAGGGAGAGGGAGACAGAGAACCTCAAGCAGACTCCTCACCGAACATGGAGCCTGATGTGGGGCTTGATCCCACGACTCTGAGATCAGGACCTGAGCTGAAATCAAAAGTCGGATGCTTACCTGACTGAGCCACCCAAGTGTCCCAGGAAGCTCATATTAGCTGAGGGGCACACCCCGCTTTTGCTGCCCAGAACTGGGCCTCTCTTAGAGGACAGCAGGAAACTCAGAAGCTCTGGTGTTGACATCGGGGAGGCGGGGTTGCTGTGGGGACTTGTTAAACACCTGTATTCAGGACCCGCCTGATTCAGTAGCTTCAGATGAGCCTCAGGATTTTCAGTACACATTCCAGATGATTCTGATGCAGGTGAGTTTTCTTCCCATGCTTGATCAAACACAGAGGTACCATGTGTCTCCATGTTAGTATTCCCACTCTGGTGATCTGACCCAGGGCAATGGGGAAGAGCTGGTCATCTGGAGTGGAACTATGGGCTAAGAGAATGCTGGCCCTATTTCACCTTCATTACAGGGATCCAAATACAGGCCAGGCTGATGTTTATATTTGCATGACATATGGGAAAATGGTTTGCTAAGATTAATGACTGTTTCTGATATTAGAAGGGGATTATGTAGGGCATTTACAAAAATAGGTAGGAGCATTCTTAAAAAACTTCAGCATTTACATGGAATTCATGAATATAAAACTGATTTTTAGCACCGTGTTTACCCCCCGTATTTTTAATTTATTGAAGAATGTCAGGATTTCTCGTGATCTCACATTGTTAGCTATGCATTTATGTTACTGTTAGATAACAGAAGATGAAGGAAACCATATTCCTCAAGTACTCGAAAGTTAATTATTTCCCCTACAATTTAGACTAGGTTAATTTTTGCTATTCCTTCATGATGCATTTTTTCTTTTTTAAAATATCTATTTATTTATTTATTTGACAGAGAGAGATCACAAGTAGGCAAAGAGGCAGGCAGAGGGGGTGGGGGAAGAAGACTCCCTGCTGAGCGGAGAGCCCAGTACGGACCCTGAGATCATGACCTGAGCCGAAGGCAGAGGTTTAACCCACTGAGCCACCCAGGTGCCTACATGATTCATTTTTTATTGTGAGATATTATAGTATTGCCAAAAAGAATTTGGATTTGCATTTGTTGTTGTTAAACTACTAGGGAGAGAACATCGATTCCTTTTATTAACTAGTTTTTTCTTAAGTAATTTTAACAGAGAAGTATTTACAGATACCAAAAAGCTGAGTGACCAATATAACAGATACCTCTCTATCCCCAACTTTTCTATTTTTTCTCAATCATTTTCTTGTATTGGTAGAATCAATTAGATCATTAGATACTTGTAATGTTAGTCCATACCACAGCCATACCACCCTCAACGCGCCTGATCTCGGAAGCTAAGCAGGGTCGGGCCTGGTTAGTACTTGGATGGGAGATACTTGTAATGTTAAAGTTATTATCCAGGGGCGCCTGGGTGGCTCAGTCGATTGAGCATCAGACTCTGGATTTTGGCTCAGGTCACGCTCTCAGGGTTGTGAGATCGAGCCCCGTGTCAGACTCCACATTCGGGGGGAGTCTGTTTCTCTCTCTCTCACCCTCTGCTGCTCCCCCTGCTCATGTGCTCTTTCTCTAAAATAGATAAATCAATGCTTAAAAAAAATAAAGTTATTATCCACATACTGGTTCTGCAGGTTTCTGTTCCATTGGTGGACACAAAATTGTGGGTGTGCATTGAAGAATGGAGGGTTTTCAAGGACTGCCATGGGTGTACTTTTAGAAGTATTCTCCGGCTTTGGTGGTTTTAACAACTAGGGCATGAATGTACTGGCTTTACTCTGAGACCTGGACAGCAGGGTTTGATGTCATCTCCTTGATAATAAAATATTGCCAGCATCAAAATGAACCTAGGGTAGTACTGTGTCTCCAAAATACCCATTAGGCAGTTCCCCCAAAAAGAGCTAAGATGAATTTCCATGAGTAAATGTACTAGAACCCAAGTCAGAGGGAGAGAAAATTTGGAAGTTGAATAGCTATCCTTTTGTTTGTGAGAGAGAGAGAGAGAGAGAGAGAGAGAGTGTGTGTGTGTGTGTGTGTGTGTGTGTTGCACACACATTAGTTTCCATGCTGGTTTCCTTTAGCCTCCCTTGCCCAGGCCTCCCCTCAGCTTTCTTCCTCATGCCTCCACCTCTGCCCTAGTATTGTGAGGGTTCCCCTTTGCATCTCTGGGATTGGGGTAAGTGTTATGAGGGGTCTGGGGCACTGAAATTGGGGGGTTGACTCCATGGGGCAAGTGAGATGGGGACCTTCATTTCTGTTGGACCAAGGAGCTGGCCGCTGCCCGTGGGAGGTCCCGGGCTCGGCGGAGGTGAAGGAGCAGCGCACCAGGGCTGCACTCGCTGCAGTGGGACTGGACATGCCCACATCCTGAGTGGACCTCTGACACTGGGACTGACAGCACTCACTCAAGTGATGGCAGCTCTGGACCATGTCCAGTCCAGCACAGGGATCTTCCTGCAGCAGAGACAGTGACTAAGACTTACCCAGCATTTCCTGCCTCTTCCTTGTCTGGGCTTCATGATTCAGCACCTCCCTTCTCTGGCACCCGGGAGCTGGCTGCCCCTGATGGCGCTGCTCCAGCCCGCTGCCTGCCCTGGGGCAGGGATCTTGGAAGTTAGGGAGGTGGAGGGGCAGAAGACCCACTGATGAATACAATATTTCCCTCTAAAGGTCAATTTGGAAGACTTGTCTTCCTGTGTTGGGGAGAGGAGGCAGGCCAGGTTAATTTTGTGGGCAGTGACCTTCTGGATGGCTGGAGCTAAGGCAGGTTGCAGGGAGAAAGGATGGAGATCAGTCAGAGGGATGGCTGGTTCTTTACCACTTACAGCCTATAGAGCACACCGAGTAAGGACCAAACTCAAGAGACTTGACTGCCCTGGGGCAGGAAACCTTTGTAGTCAGGGGAGGGGCTGCTGCTTCGAGAATAGCAAGCCTCTTGGAGGTCAGGAGGAAGAGGATTCTGTTTTCTGGGTGGAGTGAGTTAAGGCCAGGAAGACTGGTAAAGGGGCAGGATGTGCTGGGAGCATGGTCTGGCAGCTGCACACCGGCTTTCCTGTTGCATTAGGCTGCTGGGGCTGCCGTACCCAAGTACCACACACAGCGGAACTGTATTCGCTCATGGTCAGGAGGGTAGAAGTCTCAAGTTGTGGTCAGGGTTGACTCCTTCTGGAGGCTCTGAGGAAGAATCTGCCCCAGGCCCTTCTTCTAGCCTTCAACGATGGCCCATAATCCCCAGTGTTCCTTGGCCTGTAGATGTGTCCCCTTCCATCGCTGCTTCCATCCCCCCATGGTGTCCTCCCTGTGTGTCCGTGTCTCATTGCCTCTTCTTACAAGGATGCCAGTCATATTGGCTCAGGGCCTGCACTAATTAGAGTGACCTCATTTTATCTAATTACATCCACAAAGACCCTGTTTCTAATGAAGATCACATTCTGAGCTACTGGGGATTCAGAGGTCACCATATCTTTTTAAGGGAACACAGTTCAGTCCCTCACCCTGGCAGTCAGGGGGCCCTTAAAGAGGCTGTCCTGGATCCAGCCTGGGGATGGATCAAGTTCAAAGTCCTGCAGGGCAGAAGAGCCTGGCTAGAGTTTGGACAGGTTGGGTTAGCACATTGGTCAGTGGAGACTCATCATTTATTAGATAAAAAGAATTGGAATCTCGAGGATCAGTGACTCGCTGGGCCAGAGGTAGATGAGGCTGTCACTGACGAGTGTTAGATTTAAGTTGTGTGTGCAAGGTGGTTCTTTGTGGGAAGCCATTTCCCAGAACACGTAAAGGTGGGAGGTTTCTCCGTCATCACTGTTTTCCAAGACCACAGGGCTTGGGTAAGATTCAACATTATCAAGCTCTTTGAAAATCTGATGAGAATTACAAGAGCTCTTTCTGGAAAAAAATGAATAGAGAGACATAAATATTTATCTCCCATTTCAGTGGATTCTAGACGCTTTGAAAACCTTTGGTACTCTAGAGGCCTATGGGTTCCAGGTAAAAGAAACAAAAAGTGAACAAACAAACAAACAAACAAAGGCAAGGAATAAGGACAAGTCCAGGAGTGTCCAGGTGGCAGCAGGCCATCGTGGCAGAGGATGTAGGAAGGGCAGGGGGTGGGGCCGATGGTGTGCCTGGAAAGGTAGTGTTGGGGCTCAGATCTCCAGGGCCTGCATGCGACTTTCAGTAGGTCGGCAATGAGGAGGCTGTGGAAGTTTCTGAGCTGGTGAATACAATGTTCAAGATTTTATTTTGACAGTGGTATGTGGGATTTATTGAGATGGGGTACAGATTGACTATGGGGGGACATGTTAGGAGACGATTACAAGAAATTCCGGTGTCACGTGTTCATGTAGTTATTATTTATCACTTCTGTTTTGGTATCTGTAATATTAAAGTACTTAGGGAAAAATGTTTAGTTCTGTAGTCACTGAAGGAGTTTTTCCTTAGAAACTTCAGATACTTAAAAAAAAAAAGAAACTTTAGAAACTTCTGGTATTAGCATGCTAGGGCTGCCAGGACAAATCACTATAGACTGGAGAGCTGACAAATCAGAAATTTGTTTCTCATTTCTGGAGGCCAGAGTCCATGATTAAGGTTTGTTTTCTGCTGAGACTTCTTTTCTTGCAGACGGCTGCCTTCTGTGCCCTTTCCTCTCTGTGCACAATTCCCTAGCGTCTCTTTGTCTTCTTGTAAGGACCTCATTCCTCCTAGATCAGGACCCCTCCTAATGATCTATTTAAACTTCATCATCTCTTTAAAGACCTTATTTCTAAATAGTTTGCATGCTGAGGTGTTGTGGGCTGGGACTTCAGCCTACACATTTTGGGGGACACATTTCCTTTCATCAGTGCTTCTCAAGGAACCGACGCCCCATTATAGCATAAGGCTGGCACTTCCCCCACAATTATGCAGGGATCTCTGTCAGGAGAGCTGAAGAGAACTGTATGTCTACAGGAGACACTAAGCACTTAGCACCACATAGTGATGCTTTTGCCTGGGATCTGTGCCTCACTTCCTCACACACAGTAGGGTGATTGACATAAAGGATGCTGATGGTTCAAGCTTAACGAATGACATTTAGTTGATTGTGGTGGGAGGAGTGTCCAATCCAGTGTGTGGACTGTAGTGATATCCATACTCATAATTCTCACATGAATCTACTTGGTGCCAAAAAATACATGAAAAAAATTAAATGATAACGTTAATATCAGGTTTTGTTCAAACCGTCCTGTTGGCAGTCTCCTGATTGCTTCATAGATTTATTCCTTTTCCTGTATGTTTCTGTTCATTACTCCTCTTGGAAGCAATGCCCTCCTCATCCCCCCCGTTTCTGCCTCGGATGTGTTGGTGATCTTGTCCTTTAAGCAACCACCACAGGCTGAGCATGGGCCTGGTCAATGTGGCCTCAGTTCAGAAAAAATTTCCGATAAATTCTATATTAACTCCATCAATTTGCTTTCTCAAGTGTGAAGAAACGTCACCCTGGTGATTTTTCTCTGCCTCTCAGTTTCATAACAGTAAAAGAACCCTTAATTACTTGACCTCACAAGGCTTTTCCTTATTCAAAAATGATGGAGAGGATGGACTAGCAGTCTAGGCTGGGAATGACCCATAGGATGAGAGAACAGAAAAGACAGTTAACTTAGTTTTCCATAACCTCATTGCCCCTCATTGCCATTGACTCAGGCTTTCTTAAGATTTACAACCACACTGGGCAGAGAGATTACTTAAAAAAAAAGGAAAAAAAATAAATAATTGTACTTTTTTTTTTTTAAAGATTTATTTATTTATTTGACAGAGAGATCACAAACAGGCAGAGAGGCAGGCAGAGAGAGAGGAGGAAGCAGGCTTCCGGCTGAGTCGAGAGCCCAATGCGGGGCTCGATTCCAGAACCCTGGGATCATGACCTGAGCCGAAGGCAGAGGCTTTAACCCACTGAGCCACCCAGGCGCCCCAATAATTCTACTTTTTAATTATACTTTCCTCAAAGATGCTAAAGGGGAGGGTGACATTCTGTGGCATGCCAGGTGTTATGCACCTCTTACTGTTGTAGCCGTAGATCTCAGCAGAGTGTCCACTGCCACATCCTGCCAATTGTGACCTTCATGCCTTTGAAGACCTGGGGTGGTTTTGCTGTCACCAGCCACCCTTGAGGCTCTGATGGTGTTCTAGTGGGGATTGAGTGAGCACAGATTGAGCTGGTCCCTTGTGAGCGACATCACACTGAAAGCCAAGTCATTAAAAGTCATAGGAACCTCCCAAGGTTGCATGGACAGATCCAGAAATGATTAATTTGCTCATTTCTGAGCAGCATTATTGCAAATCAAGATATAGGAAGCTTGGTTATCTTTTTTTTTTTTACCTAATTAAAATTATAGCTAATCTCAGAGTCACTTTGATATTTACTTTGATTAAAACTTTTGGGGAAAGGATTTAAATATATTTGGGTATATATGTATAAGAAATACCAATTAGGTAGGAATCCTCTGAGTTTGACTCAGTTTTAATATTAGAATATCGCAACTATGGATTATGTCATTATCACTATTGCCTTAATTAAAAAAGTCACAGTTGCGTGATATACTGTGAAGCCAATTAAAGGTGCACTTCTTTCCCTCATTATAATTAGAAACATCCTATGTTATACCTGTCACTTCAGGGGGCAGAGACATTTCTTATATGGTTAATGGATGTTTAAAGATATTTTTCCCTCCCCCACCATGGTATTTTTAAAAAGCTTTGAGTTTAGGGGCACCTGGGTGGCTCAGTGGGTTAAGCCGCTGCCTTCAGCTCAGGTCATGATCTCAGGGTCCTGGGATCGAGCCCTGCATCGGGCTCTCTGCTCAGCAGGGAGTCTGCTCCCCCACCCCCTCTCTGCCTGCCTCTCTGCCTGCTTGTGATCTTTCTCTCTGTCAAATAAATAAATAAAATCTTAAAAAAAACTTTGAGTTTATTTACTTTTCTTGAAAATATATTCTGTATCTTAATAAAGATGAAAACATTTGGGATTTTTAAAACAATGGGAAAAAAGAAGTTTGGGATTCAAACTAGAAAAAAGAGACCTGACAGTGTTGGCAAATGAGTATTTCTACAAAAGTGAAATTTCCAGATAAATGAAGCTTGCCTCCTTAACTCAGTTGGTTGATGGTCTAAATCTTGTTTTCAGCTCAGGTCATGATCTCAGGGTCGTGAGGTTTAGCCCTGCATTGAGCCCCAGGCTCATTGGGGAGTCTGCTAGAGATTCTCTCTCTCTCTGCCCCTCCCCTACTTTCTTGCAAATAAATGGATGAATCTTTTTTTTTTTTTTTAATTCTTTGTTTGCATCCATTTCTAAATTGTGTGCCACATTTCCTTACTATTGCGTAGCTGGTAAAGACTCTGTTGGTATTTGCACAGCTATAGCCTCAGGTCCTGGAGCAAGACTTCTTGGGTTGAAATTGTGTTCAGCCCTTGTCGCTGTGTTCCCTTGGCAAGTGGTCACTTGGCTTCAGTTTCCTTATCTATAACATGGGGACAATGATAAGACCTCTTTTGTAGTTTGGGACGATAACATAAATTAACATATGTTAGTACTTGGTCACACTAAGCACATAATAAATGTTAGTATAAAGGTAGTGTGTGTATATAAAATGTATGTATAAATATTATTTATATAATATTTCCAAGCTGAGGCAATCAGATGTTTTACTAATAGACAAATGGGCTGCTAACATCCACTCATGCACTTCAGGTAGTCCATAGATAGTATAAGGAAATAATGGGTGTAAAAAATAATCAGACTAGAAGTTGCTGTAGTAATTTTGTACCTACTATTATTAAATTAGTTAAGAATACAGCATCAGCTCATTTACCTGGTTTGTGGTAAGTTACTTTATTTTTATTTATGTATTTATGTGTTTATTTATTATTAACATACAATGTATTATTTGTTTCAGGGGTACAGGTCTGTGAATCATCAGTCTTACACATTTCACAGCACTCATGATAGCACATGCCCTCCCCAGTGTCTATCACCCAGCCACCCTATCCCCCCCCACCCCCCAGTAACCCTCAGTTTGTTTCATAAGATTAAGAGTCTCTTATGGTTTGTCTCCCTCCCTGGTGCCATCTTGTTTTGTTTTTCCCTCCCTTCCCCCATCGACCCCTGCCCTGCCTCTCAACTTCGTCATATCAGAGAGATCATATGATATTTCTTTTTTTTTTTAATTTACTTGATAGACAGAGATCACAAGTAGGCAGAGAAGCAGGCAGAGAGAGAGGAGGAAGCAGGCTCCCTGCTGAGCAGAGAGCCAGATGTGGGGCTTGATCCCAGGACCCTGAGGTCATGACCTGAGCCAAAGGCAGAGGCTTAACCCATTGAGCCACCCAGGTGCCCCCAGAGAGATCATATGATAATTGTCTTTCTCTGATTGACTTATTTCGCTTAGCATAATACCCTCTAGTTCTACCCACATCGTTGCAAATGGCAAGATTTCGGTTTTTTAATGACTGCATAGTATTCCATTGTGTGTGTGTGTATGGCATTGTGTATGTGTGTGTGTGTGTGTGTGTGTGGTTACTTTAAATGAGTTTCCAGATACTTGAGTTTTACTCTTTGTGTTCTGTTATCTTTCTTTACAGTCATTTTTTGAAAAAGATTTTATTTATTTATTTGACAGAGAGAGAGAGGGAACACAAGCAGGGGGAGTGGGAGAGGGCTGAGCAGGGGGCCCGATGTGGGGCTCGATCCTAGGACTCTGGGATCATGATCTGAGTTGAAGGTGGCTGCTTAACCAACTGAGCCATCCAGGTGCCCCTCTTTGCAGTCATTATTAAGAAATGGTCGTCCAGTGCACTATATATGTCAATGGAGCATACAGACCTAACTTAGCCTTTTGTTGACTCAAGGGCATTATTTTGAGCATGAATTATGGATTGTCCAGTAACCACAACGATCTCTAAGTGATAGGAAGGTGTAAGATGTTGCCCTTCCACCTACGGCTTCGATTGTCACCTTGTGGATCTCGTGTTTCTTCCTTTTATATATTATCCTGCTTCTTCCCACACCCTGTGTCACTCCATGTTCACGTCACTGACCCAGCCTTAGTAGGGACTTCTCTTTCCAATATGTTCCTTCTAATGTCTTTTGGGCTGTGTAACCAGATAACTGATTTTGTTAGTTAGGTTTGTTTTCTTTTTTATTTAAAGATTTTATTTGTTAGAGAGAGAGAGAGAGAGAGCACAGGCAGAGAGGCAGGCAGAGGCAGAGGGAGAAGCAGGCTCCCTGCCGAGCAAGGAGCCCCATGTGGGACTCGATCCCAGGACGCTGGGATCATGACCTGAGCCGAAGGCAGCCGCTTAACCAACTGAGCCACCCAGGCGTCCCTGATTTGTTTTCAAAATGAGAGTAAAATAGTCTAATCAAAATCTTTATCTGTGAGTACAATGGATGGTCGTTCAATGAATTTTAACTTATGTTAGGATTTTCAGTTACGTTCATGGCATGGGCTAGTAAGGTAACTATTATCTAAAGTTTCGGTTGGACCATGGGATCATTAAGTGGTATTAAAACAAAAACACAGAAGAATTTAAAGGGGGGGGATGTCATTTCATTTTGTTGACATGACATTTATAGAGTTGGCATACCTCTAAATTACTAAATTAAAAAATTGGCTAATTTTGTTAACTATGGTTACTACTCACAGAAAGAGTATAAAATATGCAACATGAAATTTGAAAGGCACCTGGGGCATGGCGCCAGGGCACAAGAAACTGAACCTTGTTAAGTCAGAATTCAGCCAAGTGGACCATGTGTCTTGGTTGGGTCACTCAGCACCAGCTTTGTGTTGCTGATACATGATGAGCTACATTTTTGTGCAATGTGAGTGTCCTTGGAAATAGATCTTCATGAAGATGAAAGGTTGCGTTGAGAATTACAGAGCTGGTGTTCTGGGATCACATATGAAACATACATCAAAAACTATTTAGTGTGGTTCTATTTTTCATTACTGTATTTTTCTCAGGGAAGAATTAGTAAGAACTCTTTCCCTAGTTAATTGTTTTGGCCTTGTGGTTTCTCCTTTCTAGACCAAAGATGTTTTTTCCCCTTGGGTATTTCACACCATGAAACTTGTATATATAAAAACACCAAATATTTCCAACTACCTCCAGAAATTTTTAGAGAATGTGGGATCTACTCTTTTCTGGCTCATAGTTTGTACAATTAAGAAAAAAAGTTGTCATGGCCTTTTTGCCTATTGGAATACAGGGCTGGTGGCTCTGATGGCAGTCAGGTATAGCCTTGCCTCCTGCAGGAAAAGTAGCATTTTCTTCGTTCAACAGATGCAGAAACTAAGTCTAGGAGTCAAGTGACTTATCTAAAATCAGAGGACTGGGAACTGAACTTGTGATCTGGGACCTTTTCTTTTAGCTTAAAACATACTTTTTTTCTCAGGTGTCTTTATGAAGTATAGAAATTAATTAAATATTAGAGAAAATTCACATGATTTTTGTTAAAAAGTTGGAGTATAAAGGGATGCAGCTAATATGTTTGATGGGTTTGTCTTTAACAGCCCTTTTGAGAGGGCTGTAAATTGTTGAGAACAGTTGTATCTAAGTAAAGCTGGGAATGGTACATAAACAATGAATCTTGGAACACTGAAAAAATAAAATAAAAAATAAAATAAATTTAAAAAGTAAAGTTAATTTTGAAAATTATAATTAATTTTTCATTGTTTAAATTATGAGGAACCTCCTTGGAGTAATAGTTACAAGTGATGGGGAACCTGGGTGATTCAGTTGATTAAGAGTCTGACTCCTGATTTCAGCTCAGGTCATGATCTCAGAGTTGTGGGATTGAGTCCCATGTCAGGCTCCACCCTCAACATGGAGTCGGCTTGTCCTTCTCCCTCTGCTCCTCCCCCTGCTCTCTCTCTCTCTCTCTCAAATAAATAAATAAATAGATAATAAAATCTCTAAAATAGTCACAAGTGACAATTTTAATTCAAATGGGAAGCAAGTCAATATTTAAATAGTTCAATGTAATTAAGTTGCAGCATTTGAATAAATTGGATCTAAATCTTGAGAACTATAGCTATGTCAAAATCGATACTCCAGAATGCAGATGTATTGTTACAGAATCAAGAAAGGGAGCTCTTTCTTTTCTTTTCTTTCCTTTTTTGTAAAGGATATTATTGGGATGACTGGGGGAATTCTTTTTAAATTTATTTATTCATGAGAGACAGAGAGAGCGAGAGCAGAACAGTCTCCCTGCAGAGCAGGGAGCCCAATGCAGGACTCGATTCCAGGACCCTGGGATCATGACCTGAGCTGAAGACAGATGCTTAACCGACTGAGCCACCCAGGTGCCCCTCTTTATTTCTTTTAAAATTTACTGTTCTCTCTATCCTGATTTTCATTTGTCATAAAGCTAATGAGTTTTGATAAATAAGATCAAGTTGGATAAAGGATTTCTTATTTATTGAATTTGATTTGAGTATTTTGAACTTAGTGTGAGGTTAAATGCTTACTTTTTATATTTTGACATCTCTGTGGTGGATGTGCTCTGGTGTTGGCAAGTGTCAGTTGTATCTAGGACCTTTCCATGGCAGATTATCACCATGGCTACAGCAACCTGAACCAGATCTTTCCATCTTCATAGCAACACCAAAGTCCTCTGCCCCAAAACCAGGATGGGCCATGTGTCTAGGTAAACACTATGATACAAGGAATATCAAGAATGCTCACTTGGTCCTGGCATCACCCAGGGCATTAGAGATTAATAGCATTATAGATAGCAGACCTTCCAAGGGCCCTAGATATTATTTAGATTGTAGACAACTTTCTCGGTTTACCCATGACCCTCAGATGACTCCCACAAATGGATGGAGATCACTGCTGTTATCTTGATTCCCTGGCTAGTGTTCTCTCTTTTACAGCAGCATTTCTAGGCACAGAGAAGGGAAAGAGGGACACACAAACTTTGCACGAGTGTATTTTCAGGAAGGTCTGTGAATTGACTGAAATGATGTGTAATATTGGTCTTCTTACTTTGATACCAACTCCCTAGATGTCCACTTCATATTTGAGTATCACTCTAAGAATTAGGGCTTACTCATGTTTACTATAGAGTTGGCTAATTAGAAAAAAAAAATCGATAATAGATGAATGATGTATTTGCTTCAAGTAAGGGTCAAATGTCACTATGGCACCAAATGACAGAGGTTTTAAGACGGGTTGAATGAGAAGATGTAGGAAGATTCAGCATCATGCGATGGTGGCCCAGCGTCATGGCATCAGTGGACAAGCTCAAGAGAACCTTCCTGGGGCCCCATCACCTTTAGAAGAGCCAACTGGCTAGAGCACAACGATACTCTTGCTATATTAATTTAAATTTGATTAGTTTTGTCATTTTTAATATTTTATTTTATTTTATTTTTTATCAATTTGAGTAACAATTTTTTACTAAGGTCAAGGTTGAGTGTCTGTGCAACTTGTTTGCCAGTGATAAGGTCCCTCTATCCTACAACTGTGATAAAGTACTCACTCCACGAAGACTTTATTCAGATCCCTACACAGGCCTGGGTTCACCTACAGAATTCAGCCCTCAGAAACCCAGACCATGAATTAATTCCCACCCACCTGCTTTTCTGTAGTTGCTTATATGGGAGTGATAGAGAAAAATTCCTTTTTGGCCACTAGTATAGTGAAGGAAAGACCACTAAAGAATTCCTGTGTTTCGTCTTCCAGAGGACAAGTCTGAACTCTTGCATCAGAGAATTTGGAAAACACTGAAGCAGGGGGGAAGAGCCACTTATGGTCCTGCCTTACTGAAAATTAGGGCTGTCAACCTTGTGCTCCTCCTAACCCTAACCCTAACCCTAACCCTAACCCTAACCCTAACCACTTCTGTGGAATAGGGTGCAGAAGCCATCTTGGTTCCCAGCCCGCATGTACTGTGAGGTCAGAAATCAGTCTCCAGTGGCTCTTTGGAAAAGTGCCCCACTCAGAACAGGCTGCCATTTTCTTGAAATGTTTTCTTGAAAATTTCTTGAAAATGTTTTAAGCTCTCTGTTCTGCTCCCAAAAAGCATCAGTTCTGCTGATGTTCACGGGGAATTAAAAAAAAAAAAAGAATCAGGGAAGGTTGCAGAAGGAGGGTCATAAAGTTTCAAGAAGGAAAGATTAGGCGGTACGGTCTGAAATCTAGTGCCCATTTTGGTGGCTGGGACACGATTTTGGTGGTGATTTTGTGTGAATCCTACGTGCAGCTCCAAGAGGAGAGTTTGTGATCAAGGTTACTTTGGGTCCTGACTGTAGTAAAGCCTTGAGCACCTGTACATTCAGAACGGTATCGTGGGCGTTGTAAGTACAGTTTCCTTATAATGGCTTTGGATCACATTGCACTGCATGGTGGATTCTCCAACCAGCCATGAGGAAAGTAGGGAATGTTCTTTTGATTTTATATAAGAGGAAACTGCAATTAGGAATCTCTGTCCACTAATCAGAGGAGGTAGGTTTGGCAGCCAGGCGGCCCCTGAAACTAGGCTCTTAGCTCTGATTTTTGCCTCATTCTCTAGCTCAGAGATAACCATGACCTGGGCCCAGAAAAATGGCCATAAAATCTTTTGCGCCCACACATCTACCTCCCTGGCCCAGGAAACTGTGACTCTGCCAATGAAATACCCCATAGGAGAGTCTAGAAAAGGGTTAGGAGGGAAAGACTGAGTTAAGGCCTGGAGCCAATGGCGAGGAGATGTCCTCGCACGGGGGGTGGGGGGATAGGAGGGAGTGAGGGGGTGCACTGGGGTTTGGTGAGATGGGGTGGGGGGTTGGGAAACCTCGAATGTTCCATCTAGCCATGATTCATGTTGCTTGCAGCTGTGACTTGAATTGCCAGATACTCGTCTTCACATACAAATTTTGAAATTCCTATTAGTGCCAAACATAGTATTATTTTTGCTTTCCTTCTCACTTGCTTCGTCTGTGCCATCATGTCCTTCATGAATAATTAGGAACTGAAGGTCGTTGGTTGGGAAGAGCAGCTCAAACCAAGGCTCATGATTTTCAGGCTTCATCGTATGTTTCTGGCTGTGTGTGCTCGGATTCACCTCGCTCAAACTGGTCCTGCCTCAAAGGGGAATGCTTAAAAGAACAAAACACTCAGAAAAATGTAGTGACTCTTCATTTCTTTATTTTTTGGGGGAAAGGCAAAACGCTGTGAAGCCCACCCAGGTTGGATCCTTCACTGCGCATATGTTAACGGAATTGATAATACTTACCCAACGGGATGATTTTTAGGTTAGAAATACAGTGTGTAAGGCTTAGAGCATTGCTATGGAACGCTCCGAGGATGAGAATTTGTATCATCAGCTGTAGTTTCTACACAATACCCCGGATGTTGTCAGGCTCATAAATTGAGTGTGATGTGACTATAATTCAGATTTATCTGCTTCTTTGAAAGTCAGAGACTTGCATGCTTGATTCCGCTTTTTGCAGCAGCGTGCGCTGAGCACTAAACTACTAAAAATGCTATTGTAGCAATTGGTGGTGCTGTTTGGATTTTATTTCTTCCTTCCACCAGCAAAACTTCTGTTTTCGGAGGCGATGTTTACGGAATAAGCTGGCTATTAATCTGTATTGTATTCAGCAAAATGAGATTTTCTAATGGCTTTGTTTGCCAAAAATCTTCCCTGCAGATTTGGATACAATAGGGATAACAGGATCTCCTGTCAAATGTTTTGCAATGCACATATTCTAATGAGGGCATAAATGTGATTGAATTTTAAGCAGAGCTAAGGCATTGTTCGATTTTAGCGAGTCATTTGTACATTTGTTTTAAAATGTAAATGCATATTTTGGTATAAAATAATTGAGTATGTTGGGCTAGATTTTTGCTTTATAACACGGAGTGATAGAGCTGGGCCACTTTAAACTTTCTTATTCATTCACCTAGTTTTCGCTCCTTCTGTTCATGAGTATGATGATGAGAATGAGTTATCAGACTCCTTCACAGAATTATTCACAGGATCTAGAGATTAGCACAGAAGGGCAGAGATAACTTGTTTGGAGCTCATTGTGCCTAATATTGGTCAAAACGGGACCTGGGCTGACCATTTAGGGGCCGGCAACCCCCGTTTCCAGACCATTCTTGCCAAGTGCAAAGGAGAGCTGGCAAGCTTAGAAGGTTCCGGTCAGCTCTGGGTTCCCAGGGAAGTTGCTGGACCTGCGGTGACGTGATCCTCTGTGGGCACAGCTCTCTCAGGGGACACTTCCTTAGACAGCTGGTCATCTTACATCCAGAATCTGCCCAAGTTTGTGCCTGGAACCCTGTTCTCTTTGACCTGAAGTGCCCTTTGCTGGTGGTAGTCAGGCCTGCCAGACACTTTTTCCTTTAGTATAAATCTCTCGCTGGAACATCTTGTTTTTACCTTTCAGGAGTCAGGCTTCTATCAGGGTCTCTGGGTGCATGTAAAATGCTAGTAACGTCTGAACCCCAGCGGTGAACATAGTTCAAATCTTCCTAACCTGAGCAGAGAGCCGTATCTGTATCTGTGTTTGTATCTGTGTCTGTATTTATAGGCAACAGGACTCCCAGCAGCTCTGACTAGAGTTCTTATCTCAGGCCCAGATTGTTCCTGAGAACCCTCAGCCGTAAGTTCCTCAAAGAAATTTCTGTCCCCATTTCAAGTATGGAAAATTGAGGAGTTGAAAAGTTACTTAAACTCCCCAAAGCATAAGAGGTATCATGTGGATTAAAACAAAACAAAGATTTATTTATTTATTTAAGAAGAGCAGAGAAAGAGAGCTCATGGGTGCACAGGCAGGGCACAGGAGAGGAAGAGAGAATCCCAAGTGGGCTCCGTGCTGCGCATAGAGCCCAACACAGGGCTTGATCACAGTACCCTGGGATCACGACTGGAGCCAAAACCAAAACTTGGATGATTAACTGACCCAGCCACCCAGGCGCCCCTGTGCTGGGATTTGAACCTAGTTGTGGGGACTCTGTCGTGTTGTTGACTTCATTTTGCAGCTGATGTATGACTCATCTGTCATCATTGCTCAGCTGCCCGAACATGGGACAACAGATGGGACAACAGAAAATGACAGGCTAATGATACGGAGGTTTCATACTCTTCCCCTGCATGTCGATGAGCTTTGAAGGGACCTGTCATTTTGTGGACTGTGTGACTTGCCACCTGTGTTATTTATGTTTCCTGTCAACACATCTTAGAGAACGGTTGGTGGAGACAGGTCAGAGGATTGGGTTTGAGTTGTGCTCTGTGACCTAGGGATGCTGTACCTCTGTGCAACCACATGGGACCTTGGTTTTTTCTCCATAAAGAGGGAGTGGAAACTTCTAGCCTGCCTGCCTCTTGAGGTGGATGAGGATGTCTCAGAGCTGGGTCTGTTGCATACATTATTAACCTCTTTGATTTCAATCATTGATCAATAAACATGTTCTCTCTGTCGTCGATCCACTGTTCTCTTGAAATTTCAGATGTTTGGCTTTAGATGAAGACTGATGGAGAGCTGACTTCCAGATTTTTGAGCTTTCTACAACTTTAAGTGGCAGAACTTTGGAAATTTGCTTCTTACAGAAGTCATTTATAAAGTAACACATGGGATGAGGAACTTTGTGTTACCCCATGACAACCCTTTTGATATAAACTGGAGGTTCCCAGACTTTCTTGGTTCATCATGATTTAAGCATCACAGCAAATTTTTTTATAGCACCCAGGCCAAAAGAAATAGCTAATAGCTGCATTTATGAAGTATTGTTTTTGTTTTTTTTTTAAGATTTTATTTATTTATTTGAGAGAGAGAGAGAGAGCACAATTAGGAGGGAGGGGGAGAGAGAATCTGAAGCAGACTTCATGCTGAGCACAGAGCCTGATGTGGGGCGTGATTCTATGACAGCAAAAGCTGAAACCAAGAGTCAGATGCTTAACTGACTGAGCCACCCAGGCGCCCCTGTGAACTACTGTTAAAGAAAAACAGAGCCAGGCAATAAAGGGGTAAAAACAGAATTTATTCAAGACAAGTACAGTAGGGCCAAGGAGATTTCAGTGCAGACCTGGGCTGAGTTAGGACTACGACAGGAACTACCAGTGATTTTGCAGCAAAGGGGAAGGTGGGGGGTGGTGGAAGGGAAGTTACCAAGAGGAAACTTTGGGGCCCAAGGAGATTCTGGCTAGACTGAATTGTGGGATTCCTGCTGAAAGTAGGCCAGGGCAATCAGACATCAGCTGGGGGCTGGTGGAAGCTGAGGATCCCACTGGATACCAGGGTGATCAGATAAAGAGATGGGTGGGGTGGGTTCTGGCTAAACCGACTTAGCAGGATTCTTGCTAACATTGGATGATACAGAGTTGAACTCAGAAGTTCAAAAGTGGGGGCCTTGTTGAAAACTCCAGGAGAGCTTGAGTAGAGTCTGGTCGAGGCGGGAACTTTTGTCAGCCGCTAGATCCCGGCAATGTTCGTCCTAACAATTTTGTAGCTGTTTGGAAAAAAATCATGCCCATAAGTTGAAAGAAAACAATGATACTTTTGTTTCATTCTTAAATAACCATGGTTTATACCAAAGGGGGGGCACATGCCTGTTGAGTACTACACAGCCTCTCGAATGGATCATTGCCCCCTCATCTCCTGTTCATGCTGACTCCCATGGAGTACTTGCTTTTTATCACAGCCATTCCTGAAAACCCAGCATTGGCAATACATGGTATCATCAAAAGGAGTATAGTGAGGTCTAATGTTGAACCATGAACTACCCCTAGCTTGTAGTTCATGATGTTGGGCAGAAGAGCATATCCTGCATTTCCTTTGAAAAATTTAAAAAAAAAAGTCTATAATCCTTAGCGCTCCCATGCCTTCCTTGAAGCACCCATGATGTTTGGGCACACAGTTCAGGAACTGTGGATGTATGAATTACTATTGCCATTTGACAGGCATGGAAACTGGGCTCAGAGTTGCCCCAGGGACACTGATATCATGAGAGGATTCCAGCCTGGACCCCAGTCCTGGTGAGTGGTCTTTCATTACGCTGTTTGTGGTCAAGAGGGAGATACTGTCTGTGCATGGCCAAGTGCAAATGGCAGTCCCCTTATGGTGCTCTCCAGGGCCCTGGGCCATCCAGATGAGCTTCCTCTCCAGATAGTGTAAAAGACAGCACTGTCCTGAATGCGGGTCCCAGTTATGAACACAGGATGACCATCTTTCCGAATAACATTCTTCTATGTCAACTTATTGCTCTCTAGGAACCCACCATCTTCCTCAGTGTTCACTGACTTTGAAGCTATTTTGACTGTTTCCTATGATTTCTGTAGCATGACCCAGAGGAACAGAAATCCTGCCTTTTCTGTATTATTCACACTCTTCATTGATAAAGGGCACCCAACCTTCATGTATATTTTCAGAACTGTCCTTGGCTGTATTGCGTGTGGCTCATTCCAAAATCTGAGAACTTTTCATCATCAAAAGCAAATGACACCAGGTCACAGTTTTAATATTTTTACTCTGAATAGAACTAGAGGTGCAAATAACCTAGAAGAATCATCTATGCAATTAATTATGCAGATATTTTAACTCCTATTATAGTTTTTGCAAAATGGATTAATTTTTCTTGTGAAATTTCTTGGGTGATGAAATAATTCCATGATCTGAACATTTCTAGTCAGAGTTGAATCTGATATAATCCTGGGGAAGGAGAAGATAGTAAAAATATTTCCAGACATGACTCCTGCCTCATTGTGGGGGCTTCCTCTAGCTTTTTAAAATGAAAGGTATAAAAGGTGGATTGCATAATATATGCAAGAAAATTGTCTTTGTCTTCTCTTGCTTTAGGCGATTCATATACGCATCAGTGGGCAACAATGCTATGTATAAGGTTTTTGTGTTTCTGTTCCTCCATGAACACTATGGGAACGGATGCTCTGCCAATTCCCAGGACCCATTGCAGGCAGTAGCAAACTTTTTCTGCAGAGGGCAAGATAACAAGTATTTTTGGCTTTATGGGCCAAATGCTCTCTGTTTAGACTACTCAGTGCTGCTGATGTAAGGTGAAAGCAGCCAAATAATGAGTAAATGAACAACTGTGATTGTGTTCCAGATGCCTGGGTGGCTCAGTTGGTTGGGCAGCTGCCTTCCCAGTGTCCTGGGATCAAGTCCCACATCGGGCTCCTTGCTTGGCGGGGAGCCTGCTTCCTCCTCTCTCTCTGCCTGCCTCTCTGCCTACATGTGATCTCTCTCTGTCAAATAAATAAATAAAATATTAAAAAAAAAACTTTATTGATGGACATTGAAATGTGAATCTTAAACAATTTTCACATAATATGAAAGACTCATCTTCTTTTAATTTTTTCAACCATTTAAAAATTAAAGTCATTCTTACCTTAGGCTGTATAGACACAAGTGGTGGGCTGAATTTGGCCTGTGGACCATAGTTTGCCAAGCTCTGCTAGAGCAATTTCTGGTACACAGAGGGTGCTCAATAAGTATTTGTTCAATGACAAAGATCACATTTTTAAAAAATGGTTTTATATATTTATTTGAGAGAGAGCAAGGGCGAGCAGGAGCAGAGAGGGAGGTGGGGAGGAGCAGAGGGAGTGGGAGAAGCAGACTCCCTGCTAAGTAGGGAGCCCAACGTGGGGCTTGATCGCAGGACCCTGGGATTATGACCTGAACCAAAGGCAGATGCCTAACTGAATGAGCCACCCAGGCACCCCAAGACCACATTTTAAATTAAGTTTTAATTATGAAATATTTCAAACACATAGAAAAGCACAGAGATAATATAATTAGATCTGCCACTGAGACTCAGAAACTGGCATATTTGCTTCGTATTTTTGTTTTGTTTTGTTTTTTTAAATTTCTTTTTTTTTAAGATTTTATTTATTTATTTGACAGAGAGATCACAAGTAGGCAGAGAGGCAGGCAGAGAGAGAGAGAGAGGAGGAAACAGGCTCCCTGCTGAGCAGAGCCCGACAAGGGGCTTGATCCCAGGACCCTGAGATCATGACCTGAGCTGAAGGCAGAGGCTTAACCCACTGAGCCATCAGGCACCCTCTTAGTTTTTTTTTTTTTTTTTTAATAAAACAGGCAGAGATACTGAAGCCCACTACTCCTATCCCACTCTCCTATTCCTCCCCAATGCATTTCCCTCCTCTCTTTACAGAAACATTGTTATTGTGGGTTGGTATTCAAGCCATCTCCGTGTGCATATATAGTTTTTTAAATTTTACTTATTTATTTTGGGGGATCGGGGCAGAGAGAGGGAGAGAGAGAGAATCCTAAGCAGCCTCCCCACTGAGTGCAGAGCCCAACACAGGGCTCGATCTCACGGCCCTGAGACCATGACCTGAGCCAAAACCAGGAGTCGGATGCTCAACCGATTGAGCCACCCTGGCTCTTCTGTGTGTGTTTATATTCTTACAACACAGACATGAAATGTACATAAAAAAGTCTGACTGAGTCTATCCTTCTGCTGTTAGTTTTCTTCCCCCTCCACTCACCACTGTGTTTGTCTGTGTCTGTCAGATGTATCCCTAGTTTGTTCATTTAAATTTTCATGGAGTTTAATATATTCCACTTTTATGAGCCTTACTCAACAGATTCTTTCCGACCTTGAGGTCATAAAGATATTCTTCTATATTTCCATCTAGAGTAGGAATCTGCTAACTTTTTCTTCAGGGGGCCAGAGAATCAATATTTTAGGCTTTACTGGCCCTTGTTTGTTGCAACCACTCAACTCTGTGAAAGCAGCTATGGACAATACCTATAGAAATGGGTGTGACTGTGTTCCAGTAAAACTTTATTTCTTAAATCAAGCTGTGGGGCCAGATTTGGTCCATAAATGGTAATTTATAGGCTGCTGACATAAATTTTAATGGTTATATTTTCAATATATATTTTTAAAGATTTTGTTTATTTATTTGACACAGAGAGAGACACAGCAAGAGGGGGAACACAAGCAGGGGAAGTGAGAGAGGGAGAAGCAGGCTTCCTGCTGAGCAGGGAGCCCTATATGGGGCTTGATCCCAGGACTCTGGAATTATGACCTGAGCCAAAGGCAGACGCCTAATGACTGAGCCACCCCGGTACCCCTGGTTGTATTTTTAACATTTTGATAGAAAATTCATCTGAGATTCACTTTTGTGTGAGTGTGTGTGGCATGAGTTACATATTTATTTTAGCCACAGGGATCAGCAGTTCTCCAGGTACCACTTATCCTTTCTGCACTAATTTTTAATGCCTTCTTTGTTACATACTGTTTCTTGGTTTCTATGCTATATCTCTGTGTTCTGTATTCTGATACATTATTCTATTTGTCTGTCCCTGTGCCAGTACTATACTGTCAAAATGATTGTAGCTTCATAATAAATTTTAATATCCAGGACAAAAAATATGTCCTTATTTTTTTGTTAAATTATCTTGGAAATCCTTGGTCCTTTCCTCTTCCATTTGAATTTTTTGGATCAATTTGACAAATCAGGAGAGAAAAAAGGAATATGGGATTTTTGGTTGGAATTGTATCTTTCTGCCTGGATTAATATTCTCATTATGAACTAGCCAATGACTGTGGGCAAATCACTCTAATTTTCTGAGCCTCAGAGATGATGTGCAGATAATAATACATACTGCAGAGGGTTATAGCAAAAATGAAATGAGTTGATGCTTGGAAAACACTGGGAATTGTGCCATGCATAGTGTAAGCAATCAAAAATAGTGACTTTTATTAGCTATCAGTATTCTTTGGCACAAACCTTCTTATCAAAAATACCAACAGTTAATCACATCAGTTAATCAAAGAAGTAAATTTAAGTAGGGAATCATAAAGAAGTTTCAAAAATAGCTTAAGCGTCTTGTTTTATCTTAAAATATATCAGTATGATTCTGTAGCAGGGGAAGGATTTTGTTGACTTTTTATCCACAGTTGCACATGCTAACGATGGTTTGTTTTTTTGTGTGCTCTGTAATTTGTTATTGCGAACTCATTTTGGTAAGTGTCTGTGTGTGCATGCCTGTGTGTGAGCCTCATGAGCTCTGCATTGTAAAAGAGGTAGTCCTTCACTCTGCTGGTCTTGGGCTTAGGATTTCCGTATCAAGGGGATGTTAATTGCATGGGACATTCATATGGGAGGTTTTGATTACTCATGCGTTGGCTTTTTTTCATCCAAAGACCCTGAAGAGATGTCAGCTTTTCTGCTGTTTCTCTAAGCCTGATGGTAGATATACCTCCAGGACCCACACCCTTTTTTCTTTTAATATCTTAACTTTAGGTGATCTCTATACCCAAGGTGGGGCTTAAACCCACAAATCTGAGATGATGAGTCACACACTTTACCAACTGAGCCAGCCAGGTGCTCCTGGACAGGGACAACCCCCCTTCAGAAAAAAACAAGGGTGGGTCTCAGAAGCTTTATGTGTGGGTGTGGTTGTAGACCCCCCCCCTCTTTTCCTGGGCTCAGGGCCATAGTTCCCATTTCTGTGTAATGTCTGGAACCCAAACCCCAGTCCTTAGTCTTATTTTCAGGTTTATAACCGTTGTGGTCAATGCAGTATTGTCTACTAATGGCTCTGGTTGTGAGTTCTCTTAATCATTCCTTAAATGTAAGAATCTGCCTTCTCTCTCACCCCCTTTCAAAACTCACCTTTGAGTGAAAGCTTTTTCTATTATATCTAATATTGTTATGTGGTTTTAGCTGGAGAAAGGCCTGCCTATCAGTTCAATCTTGATCATAAAAGTCCTGAATAATGAAATTTTCCATCAATAAAGCTCTTTATTTCCCGGGTGCCTATAGCATTTACATATGTAAGAAGAGTTGTGGTGTCTGTAATCTTTACACACGAGCTTAATTCATGTAGTCCAAATTGGCAAGCATTATTAAATGGGATTGGTTTCCTTACATTCTAAAACAGTTCAGAGGAGGCTCTGTGTTAAAAAAAAGAAAAAATTCAGTTTGCCGAAAACCCTTAATTCTTTCTACATGGTTATGCTTTCTTAACAGTTTTCCAGGGGATTTTACTGCCCTTCTAATTTCATGCCCTCACTGAAAGTGCTAAATATTTGTGTTTCTAAGGCAATAATTTGGATCATTAGTGTCGCAGAGTTCCTTTAAGCCATCGGACCCTACTGTAACTGTATCTGTGGATATAATTACACAGGCAACAGCCCTCTGTTGGTTTAAAGTGTAGCTTGTCATGGTGGAGGAAATCCCTCTGCGTCTTCAAAGGCAGTGCACTGAAGAAGAGCTAGAAGGTTCTCTATTCTGCTTCCTGGTAGAGCGGTCCTGTGTTTGCAGGGCTGTAAAATGAAGGTGGGGTAGTTTTCTGTGCCTCCTCCCTCTGTTCCCTGCCCTCACTCCCTGATGGTGGAGGCTCCAGTCTCTGTTGCTGACTAGCCTTGTTTCTGTGCTTCACAATCCATGGCTGTTTTAGCTACTATGGGGTGCCCCCTTCATTCTCAATGCTGCTTTTCTTCTCCCTTATAATTTTGCTTTTATTTCTTTTGCCTTGTATGACTTCAAAATTCCTATCAGCTCCCTCTTGGAAAACAAAAAACAAAAACCACAAAACAAAAACCTGGCTTTTTACTAGCCATTGTTGGCCATTCGGAGAGTTTCTTTCCAACAACCCATAAAATGACTAATCTGAGCTCACCTGCACTTTGAGGGGCTTCGGCTTTTGTGGATTTAAAAACAATTGCTACTGGATATCTAGGGTCTGCTAGCCTTTTATTTCATTCTTTCCTTTTATCTTTCATCTTCATGGCGCTGCCTCTGTGAAGCCTGCTGATTCTAGGAGGCCTATCCCCAGGTCACTGAGGTTCGACAACATGAAGACTTTAGATTAATCTGCAGAGCCACTGATTCTTGTCCTCATCTCGGGGAGCAGATGGGCATTAAAATTAGAGCAGCTATTTCCACTGAAGGTTAGAAAAACTGAAAAGAGAGCAAAGGGAGTGTTCATGCCTGCAGAGAGAAAAACACACATCAAAGTGGTTAAGAGGCCAGCAGGTATGCGGGCATGTGAAGCACTTGACAGCTTCGAGCAAAAGCCTTTCCCAAACAAGGTGACCCTGATTCGCACTCCTTCACCTGGTATCAGGGACATCCGCAGGATTCTCTGCCAACTTTTCTTCAGGATCCTGGGTTACCAAGCCTCGCCAGTATAGAACACCGCATGCCTGGTGGGAAATGCTCTGAGTGAAGAACGATCTAAAAGAAAGCAATGCCCTTTCTTGCATTCAGACAATAAATATTGATTGAGGACCTGCTGTGTGCCTGGGTTAGCAGCTCCTGGTCCTCCTCCTCCATCTAGGTGTCATTTGTCACTTACGCCTGTTTTCAAGGATGGAGAGATGAACACATTTTAATATTTGGAGACTACCTTTGGGGTCCCTAACAGGAATGGGAGGCTCTTTTGAAAGTGGGAGACTGACTGGAGTCCCCACTCTTGCTTACCTTGTTTCCCTGGCTTCCCAAAGCTTCTAGGACAGACACCAAACCAGGGGCAGAACAGAGAGGCCGCTGCTTCTTGATTCCTGCTTGATTTCTTTGGCCTTGTGGCCTTAGGTGGCCATGTGCTGGGGGAGAGTCTCTCAGAATCCGAGAGCCCCTCTGCAGTGTCCACCACCTGGATGGAGCGTGAGGAAGGAGCCTTAGGCTCACTTTTGGGCAAAGGCAAGATGGTTTCATCACCTTTGCCAGCAGCTCCAGGGGTCTTTCAGGATGGGGAACTCTGGTACAGGAAACTCCCAAGATAAGGGTGCAGTTGCCTCGACAAGACAGGGCTCCTGCCAAGGACAGTTACCTTCCTCCGTCCCTCAGGTCATCCCACTGGCCACAGAGCTGTAGACAGCAAAGACACGACCTTGGAAACTCGCTGGCGTGTGGCCTGCTCTCCAGTTGAGTAGGAGTATTGGTAGTGGTCTCCATAAGTGACTTCTTTCACTCCTCGGGGCTTTTGCACCTGCTATTACTCCTGGCAGAATGCTCATCTTTCCTTGGATAGCTCCTACTTGACCCTTGAGACTTACTTTACACCCGAAGACGTCCTGAATTGCCTTGGTGAATCCAGCACCCCACTCCCTGTATTTCATTGCACTCTGTATGTGCATCTCATGACTCTGACTTCACTGTGATAAAGTCATGGTTTACTCATCTGTTATACTCCACCGGTCGCTGACCTTAAGGCCTGTGTCATTCCTCCATATATTTCTAGATACATGGCCAGACCCCTTCCATGATGGCCATACTGAGCCATCATGAGATTGCATATTCCGTCATTTCATTGCTAGATATAGAAATTATCATTAATTAAAAAATTCACCTTTATTTTAAGAAATAAAATTCTAAACTTCCTAACAAATTTCCTAAGATCGGTATGCTAAAAAATTAGAATCTTGACTGTGCAGGACCTTGTTTTTAGGGCATGTTGGATGATGATACAACTGACTGAATGAATGGGAAAAGGCACTGTGAATTAAGGGGAGGAGGCCTCTTAGGGTGGGTCCTGCCTTTAACTGCCTAGTGTGTTAAAATAAACCTGATATGTGTATATGGTGGGCATCAAATTTTGTTTATTTTTAATTTTTAAATATTTTATTTATTTATTGGACAGGGAGAGACACACAGAAAGAGGAAAAAAGGCAGGGGGAGTGGGAGAGGGAGAAGCAGGCTTACCGCTGAGCAGGGAGCCCGATGTGGGGCTCGATCCCAGGACCCTGGGATCATGACCTGAGCTGAAAGTAGGCACTTAATGACTGAGTCACCCAGGCACCCCCAAATTTTGTTGTGAAGTATAACACACATACAGAAAAGCGCACCAATCAACAGGTACAGCTCAACATATCATAAAATGATCACCTTTATAACTACCGACCAAGTCAATAGTGAGAACGGTGCCCTTCAGCCTCTTTCTGAACACTGTTTCGCCCTTCTCCTCAAAGGTAACCATTGTCCTGACTTTCATGCTTCGTTTTCGCTGTTTGTCATCATCCCACAAATGAGAACAATGTTGCGTTAGGGAATTTATTCATATTGTTTTGCAAGACCATGATTCTTTCTTTTCCATGGCTGGAGAACATTCCTCGGGATGAGTATGCTACAATTTATTTATATATTTGGTTTAATGGATATTTGAGTGGTTTCCACTTTTGGCAATTATGAATAGACATATGCGCATTCTCTATATATCTCTCAGTGCAGATTTGCCTGTTTCTTTATTAGGCATATATCTAGGTGTGGATTTCTAGGTCAGAAGGTAAATACTTGTTCAGCCTTAAGAGATAATGCCCAACAGTTTCCAAGGCGGTTGTAACTACACATAGTCCACCACTAATTTATTTTTCCTATTGTATTATGTTCTCATCAACACTTGACCTTGTCAGTCTTTTGATTTTTGTCATTATTTTAAATGTATAGTAATCTCTTATCATGATTTTTAATTGCATTTCTGACTATTAATGATGTTGAACAACTTTTCTTATATATTTTGCCATTTGTTTTTTAGTTTTGTTTTATTTTTTGTTTTTGTTTTTGAGATGATCCTGTTCAGGTCTCTTGCCCATTTTTCTCTAATGTTTTCTCCACCATGCCCCCTTCATTAATGTAAACAATTCTTTATCCTGGAGATGAGCCCTTTGTTGGTGACATGTATTGCAAATACCTTCCTCTATCCTGTGGCTTGCATTTTTACTCTTTTATTGGTGTGTGTGTGTGTGTGTGTGTGTGTTTAAATATTTATTTATTTATTTTAGAGAGAGAAAAAGAGCACGAGCAGGGTAGGGGCAGAGGGAGAGAGAGAGTCCCAGTCAGACTCTGTGCTGAGTGCAAAGCTTGATGTAAGACTTGATCTTATGACCCTGAGATCATGATCTGAGCTGAAACCAAGAGTCAGATGCTTAACCAGCTGAGCCAGCAGGTGTCCCTATTGGTGTGTTTTGATAAAAAGAAATTTCTAATTTCTGTAATGAGTACAGTCCAACTCATTAATAATTTTTCCATTATACTTAATGCTTTTTGTGTCCTGTTTATTAAATATTTATTCACTCTAAAGTCATGAAGATATTCTCTTCTGTTAATATTTTGAAGCTTTATTTTTTGCCTTTTATTTCAGATTTACAATTCACTTGTGAATTAATTTTTGTGGATGATGCAAGGGAGGAGTCAAACTTAATTTTTTTACCCCTATGGATAGCTACTGAGAAGACTATATATATATATATATATATATATATATATATATA